>RJWT010016903.1:0-19582 GCA_004365215.1 Cuniculus paca | reverse complement strand
ATAAGGCTTCCATAATGGCTCTTGTTATCTGCAGTATACCTGCCCATACCATCAGGGATAAGTAAAATCAAACAAAATACAACAAACTAAAGCAGTAGAAAAAATCAAAACATATGTCTACCTATCTTGTTTAGAAACCCTGTATGGCTTTCATTGTTTGTTTTTATTGATTTTACTCTATTCTGTGTGGTTTGATTGTAATATGTCTGAAGATGTAGGCAACTATTCTGAAGATAACAAATATTATGGTAGCCAATGCTGTTTTGGTATTGCTTTTCATGTAGTACTTTGTACAGATTTCATTTTCTATTTGCTAATGTTAAAATAAATAGCCTCGCTTTACAAATAGTCCTTCTGCCAGATTGCAGGGTAGATCCTAAGCATGACAGGATGGCTGTCCTGAGGCAGAATCTCATTTCACATGGCACCCTTCCCTCATAATATCTAGCAATTTGCAAGTGATTCATATATGACAGGACCCATATTACATTCTTGGCACCTTTAACCCTCAGAACTTACTCATCAACTCAATCTTCACATCACCTTCATGGTATAGAGGAGGACTCTGAGCCTGCTAGAGTTTAAATCATTTGCTTAACTCCATGTATCTAGGAAGCAGCATAGCATCCTCAATTTAGTGATTAAAAAAAACCTTCTGAACAATTTCTTTACATTTCACAATATCTATTGTACATTTTTGTCCTTGTTTACTCTTTCATTTTCTCACACCAGAGAGACGATAGAATGTTCGCACATATGAGTCTGATTTATTTCACTTATGAGTATGGTCTCAGGTTTCTTTTACCTATAAATATCTCAAGTTTATCCTTCTTTATGGCTGAGTAGTACTCCACTATATAAAAAGACCACATCTTTTTTATTCATTGCTCAGTTGATGGGCATTTGTGTTATTTCCATGATTTAGCTATTACAGACTGTGCTGCTATAAACATGGATGCACATATATCACTGTGGCATGATGTTTTTAATTAGAGGAACTAGGGTGGGGAAAGGGAGAAAGGAAGGAAGGGAAAGGAAAAAAATACAAGTTAGTTATACTATTAATTTCTCTTAATTCATTGAAAACAAATGTTTGTGGTAACAATGTTTGGAGAAGTTTTTTATGCCCATATCTTGTACTCTGAGTAACTACTTTGGAGTTCACAATATGCAATGTATTAACTATTGTTATTCTGCTATTATTTTGTTATGAGATTTTATTTTATTTTTTCATAAAAAAAAAACAAACTCCTGACATCTTTACTCAAATGCAGATAGCAAGTCCTACTGTCAAAGATTCTGATGGAGTAGTTGTAAGGAAGCTCAGGAATATACATTTTTTGATGTAGCAAGTTGGAAAATTGAGGAAGGAAGCCCTTTATTC
Organism: Cuniculus paca; assembly: GCA_004365215.1. Classification (NCBI taxonomy): domain Eukaryota; kingdom Metazoa; phylum Chordata; class Mammalia; order Rodentia; family Cuniculidae; genus Cuniculus; species Cuniculus paca. The sequence goes on along the minus strand of RJWT010016903.1, from coordinate 18,198 downwards.
ACACCAATGAAAACTTAAGAGATCAAAGCGTCTGTCTTCTCTTTGGTAAGCTGACTATCACAAATACAAAGAATGGAGAAGACAAATGAACCTCTTGTTTGTGAAAAAGAGGGATTTGGGGATGCTTTTTCTTTCTGAGTCTTACCCAAGAGGATCCCCAGAGCCTCTTGAACTATGTTCTGTGAAGTTGGCTGGGTAGTCAGTGCCACATCCCTGAGCGGGCAGTCAGATTCCCTCCCAGTGGCCTCTTGGATGCCACCTGAATGCTTGGCTTCATAGGAAACAAAATCATTGTTATCTTTAATATATGTGTCGTGTCTTTGGGTTTCTTTTATGATGTCAGAGCTCATTTCATAGAATGGCAACTCCTAAATACTTTCACATCTTACAAAAATAGTCCCTTTCCTCAAATAAATTTTTTAACTTTTCACACAATTTTAAGGTACACAACTTTCAGAGAAAGCATAATCCAAAGAGGTTACTACATTTATAACTCATTGTTACAATAGCTTGACTTTTTTGTGCAATTCAAACTGTCATGTGGAAAGCTAATTAGAAAACTTCTGATTTACTTATTTTTTAAAATAAAGAAAATTTTGTTTACACAGACAATAATATTGGTTGATACAGATATAAATACTATCTGATGACAGATTATCCTTGGAACATTGCTCATAAGGAATTTTCTTATCCTTGATAATCTACACTTCATTATCTGATATCATGTATTTTGATTTTATGGACATTAGGTCTTAGAGACAATAATATTTTAAATTTGGTTCTCATTAATTTGGAATATACAGTCACATAGAAAAGGGGACAGCTAAATTGAGGTTTATCTTTGTGTTATTGTTTCAGAAAATTCTTGAACACATTATTGGTTTAATTATGGTTACACAGGAAATGTTAAAATTATTCCTAAAGATAAGCATATTCCAACCCAAAAGAAATACACTTTATAGGCAAAGAATTGATTTAGTTATTGTACTCCACTTGTGTATATTATTAAAATAAGTTTTCTTACAAGTTTACGAGACATATCTGGCCCACTTTCATTTCTTTGCAAGAAATGATATATTTCATATTTTTCATTTAGTTAAGTTGGATTGTTACTTGGTTAGGCAAAATTAATGAAGTTCCAATGTGGAAAGAATGTTTTCCCACTCAGCATGGATTAAGGCTATCCTAACAAATTTCACAGACTATGGCCAACTCTACCCTGAGTGGAAAGGAGAACTGAGTTTGTGTTCTTGCATCATGTAAAGAGCTCCATGGGGAGAGAGAATATTATTCATGCATTTAATTAGAGCATATAAAATGCTCATATTCAAATTTACAGTGAAATCACAAAAATAAAAACATTTCAGGTTTTCAGTAGTAACTAGTTCTTTTCACCTGTGTATTAAATGCTTTTAAATGTCAAAAGATACTAGGAAAAAATAGCCTCAAAACTGATGTGCAAGAGAGTTGTCAGGGCATTTTATAAGCATCAATCTAAATAGCTAAAAAGGGGCCTATGAAAAAAAAACATTAAAAGGGAAAATATTTATATACAACAACAGAAATGTATTATTATTGCTATTATATGAAATTCACAACTGCAACTAGCAATCAGAAACAGAGGGAACAGTACAATTAATGTACAATTGTAAAAATTATAGGCTCATATAAATAAAAACTGAGAATTTTTTTCCAAATAGAAAAAGAGAGTTATTAAAGATGTAAAAGAATTTATGTCCCTCCAAGAAAAAAATAATAATAACATTATTTTAGAAAGATCTGATGTTTCCTAGGCTATTATACTCTGTTCATAGAGTCTTACACATTATTTTTATAATAAAAATTAGCCTCTAAAATTAAATTATTAAAAATTCAGAATCATACCAGATAATAAAACTTTCTTTGTGTGAACAATAAAATTATCTTTTACTGCTTTATTTATTCCTGAAAACATAGGGTTCCATTCTTTCCATTCATTCATTTAATGCATATTTATTGAACATCCTAATTTTTTAACTTCTGGACAAATAATACAAAGACAATAGGTAAAATTCCTGCTTTTATGGAACTTAAAAATTTTCCTGTCCACCTGTTTTATCCAATCGATCAAGTGAACATCTATACTCAGAAATTCCAGACAACTGGTAGAATGTTTGACCCTTGGAATATTTCAAGACCTCTACCATTGTGAGTAGCATACATCCAAGTTGCATCTTTGGATAAGTCAATTGAAATGAGATCAAACACATTATTTTTAATACTTTTGTTTACAGATGACTGTTTCAGTTTTGTTACAGTTTGTGTCTAGATATCCCCCCAAAGCCTCATGTAGTCACAGGGGCAGGCTTCTAAAATTTGTGATTGATTCATAGTCCAATGCTGGGATTATGGGTGTGAGTGCTACACCCAGTCTAGGGTGGGTAGCCTACATACAATATAACACATAGAAAGAGTCTTTGCTTTGCATTCCTCCCCTTTCTGCTCTTGTTGCTTTCCCTGTCTTCTGCCACTGTAAAATGTTGCCCTCTTCCATGTGCCACCCTGCCTTGGAGCCAGCTGATTATGGACTGAAACCTCCACAGACTGTCAGCTAAATAAGTCTTTCCTTTCTTAACTTTGAGTGTCGGGTATTTTGTTGCAGCAAGGAGAGAAAAGTAACCAACATAAGTTCATAGTCAATAAATGTGCCTTTTCTTGTCTTTAAGTGTGTTTGATGGAATTGATTTTGCTAGAGTTTTGAGGTCTGAATTTGTCAAAATATTGAGTTTCATCATTTTAGAGACCTCAGAACTGAATTTAAAGATTGCATTACTACATCAGTTATTCATTCATTGACTTTGAGCACATATTTGTAGAGAAAAACAAGCCCAGATCCCTGGCATTATAAAGTACACATTCAGGCTGAGGGAAACAAATAATAGTAGACTAAGGACTGAGAAAAAAGGACTAAAAAAAAGAGAGAGCAGAGGAAGCTAAGAGGGCTAGAACATTGTCCAGGGCAGGGTAGTGGATTATAATGTTAAACATAGTAGTCAGGTAGACCTACCTGAGCAAAGACTCAAAGAATTTGAGGGATGATCTGAGTGTGTTTCAGAGCAAAGAGTATTCCCTGCATAGGAACAGCTGGAACAGAGTTACTACAGTGGGGCATACCTGTGAACAGCAACAAGTTCAGGAATGGTGGAGAAGTGAGGAAGAGGGAGGTCAAAGGGATGGTTTAGTGGCAAGGCGAACGGATTATGGAGAACCCCATAGCCTATTATAAAAAAGGAAGACAGGAAGTTTCACAGAGTTGTGGGTACTTTTTAGAAATGCCTTGATCTGACTAATGTTTTTAATGGGTGACACCAACTGCTTGATTGAGAAGATGCTTTAGGGAAGCATACAGGCAGGGAGACCTGGTAGAAAGTTCTCACAGAAATCCAGACAAGAGGTGATGGTGGCTATAACCAGACTGACTGCAAAAGATAGTTAGATTCCATATGCACCCTGAAGGTAGATTCAATAGAATATACTGATGGGTTAGATATGGCACACAAGAGAAAGAGAAGAATCAAGATGGCACCATTTAGAAACCAGAGAGAAGTACACTAGTTTACAAGCTTTGACTTCCCTTTTAGTCTACATTTCAAATATTTTTAGTGTCCTTATTTCCTAATCCAAGAATTTGTTGGGGTTTTTGTTTTGTCATGGCCTGATCCTTTCAGCCATTTTTGAACATGAATACTATGGTGGTGCAAAATGAGCAAAATATTAATTTTAGTCTCAGTTAAAATCACAAGAAACAATATAATTAGAAGGTCAGAAGCACCGTGGAGGAAAACATGAGGGGTTGTTGGGACTTGAAGAAAGATGTTGCATTGGATTGTAGGAGAAAAGAAACTTTTGACATCAAGTTAGTTTGAACAGATTTCTGGGAATAATGTGGACAAGAGGATTGCAAAACTGAGTTTCAGTCTGGATTGGCCCATTGACCCACACAGCACTGGGTCCAGGGAAAACCAGTGTAGTTCAGGGGAGAGGGTGGCCGGGGGAAAGTTTGAATGCATTGTCCTCCTATTGCAAAGTGCTTTGGACCAAAGAGGCAGAAAATAAAGATAAATGTGGGTATGTATGAGAGACAAAGGACTACTGGAACTAGGAAAGTATCAAAGATAAGACAGTCTTGGTCTTGAGAGAATCATGATGCCACAACTGACATAGGGGAACAGAGAGCAGGACATAGGCAAATAGGGAGGGAAATGTTGAGCTCAATTCTTTCGGCAAGTAATTGGCCCATCCCCATCTTCTCAGCAGTAGCACAGGGTGTTTAACTTTCTTGGTCTTCTCTTTCTTTGGAATATGATTATGATTTGTGTGACCTTAGAGAACCTTGGGAAAGGAAAGAAGATGTTAGATGTAAGCCTGCTGATCCCGTTAATAAGAGACTGTAGTCCCCAGAAGTTTTATTATATGGCAAAAGACATTCGAAGATTTACAGAACTTTTCAAAGCTCATTTGAGGTAATAGCAACACATAAGCACCTGCTCCAGTGCCTCACTCAGTTCTTCCTCTCAAAATTGAATCGGAATGCAATCTGGCTTCTCGGACTGGAAACTTCTTCCGGTATTTTCCTTAATGGAGCACAGAGGCAGAGGAGGTGAGGAGAAGGTCACTACTTTGAAGATCTGTGAAGCTTAAAATGTTCTGGCTACAGACTTTAGCTGAACCAATTTTGTTTTCCATGGTGAAGGTTAACCGAAGGAAATCTTGGGAATGCGCCCAAAGAGCTTGTATGGAATATTTGAATTTTAGGAGGCAGAGAAGCAAAAGAATTGATTATTTTGGCAAAGAGCACATCGCCAGCAAGGTGTTTCTTCACCCTGCCTAGAGTGTTTAGAAATGTGAAAAATAATGAGAAACCATCACGAGTGTTGGAAAGAAACATTTGGGAGAGCTTCTAGCTGAACATTTTTCAACGACCTCAGCGGACAGTTTGTGTAGCATGCTTTGAGGGGAGACAGCATGTTTACTAATGAATATGAATAGCATTTCCTTATGGGCCATATATTTTTCCAGTAGGAAATGGATAATCTACTATGACATTTCAGTGGGTTGGAATAAGATAGATAAATCAAATACAAGTTGCCCTGTTTCTTTTACAAATGAAAGATTAATGCCTTAATGGATTAGCAATCATGAAATATATAAGTATTTATAATACAGTCCTGCTTTGTAACACCATCTGCTAAAAAATGGTATTTATTCAGCCACTGATATGAGAACAGATTTTCTTCCACATTATGCGGGGAGAAAGTACATCCTAGTGTTAACGAGCATGCACTTGGTAGTTAACCAGCCTAAGTTCTAATGAAATTTCTTTGACAAGCTGTGTAATTTTGATAAGGTTACTCAACATTACTTTCTTCATTGAGGAAGCAGTATCATAATAATCCTACCTTGTAAAGGCATTTAGTCCATCAAATGCAGTAATACATGCAAGGCATTCTAACACATGTAACTACTCAACAAATAATAGCTATTATCATTATTCCAGGGTCAAGATCGGCTACACACAAAATGAGTAGTTTCAAAGTATTCGGAATGTCTTGTCTGAATACTTTTTTATGTAGTGCTGAGGAACTGGGTTCATGAGTTCCTCCTTGGGTCCAGGCAAGTAGATCTCTTTACTAAAATCAAACCATAGAGACAGTCTCCAAGGGGTAGGTTACACTGCAGTAACAAACAACCCCAAATAACTATGTTTTGGAACAACGTATTTCTTGCTCATACTACATGTCCATTAACCCCTTTGCCATACCACTTCTCAGTGTAGTCACCCAGCTGACAGCGTAGTCGCCATTTCACACACTGCTATTGTCATACAGGAGGGAAGGTGAGATCTAGAACACCTTAAATCGGCAATTGAGTGTTTTGCCTTGGGAGTGATACACACACATCCCTTCCATTTGTAAATGGAATTCATCACACTCACATGGTCTTACCCAACCAACCATACAGGGCCATGATGTACAATACTACTGTGTTCCTAGAAGGTAGAAACTGTAAATTTGTTGGACAACAGTGATGACTATCACAGGGCAACAGATGCAGTTGAAAATAGACTCTAATGATGGAGAGTGGCATTTAAGGCATTTTTAATTGACTTAAAAGACAGTGATTCAATATTCGTTAGAATAGAAGTGACATATGGTGCTTTTGAATACTGAATGGGGCAGGAATGACCCAGCCAAGTGGAATGCCTGGCCCATAAAAAGTGCCCTCGACTAAGTTCTGTTAAACATGTCCAAAACCATGTTTGTCCTGTATGACTTTTCCTACCATTTCGTGCTAGTTTAAATGGCTTACCTACTTTTATCTCACATCTAATGGGTTGGATGTGTTATAACTGTATGGCCCTACTTTATGTGTTAAATGTTATGACTGAAGGACCAGAGATTTAATTCAGTGGCATAAGTGGCTGCCTGGCAAGCATAAGGTCGTGAGTTCTATCCCCCACGCCGCAAAAAAAAAAAAAAAAGTTATGACTGAGAGGCACCGTATAAAAATATGTAATTGTCATAATGATAAGCTCAAGCACCGGAGAGTAAGTCATGAAATAATCTAATGTTGGAACTATTTTTTATTTTTTTAGCAAAATGAAGTTTGGCTTCTGATTATACTAGTAAGCCCTAAAGATGAAATGTTTCTATAGCATCTATCTTAGCAATGGGCCGAAAAAATCAAAATAAAAATATTGGCTATAACATTTTGTATTTCATAAAACAGACATTTGCTTTTTAAGTACCCTTGGTATTTAAAAAAATTAACACCATATCAGAAGTTTAAGAGAAAAAAAATGAAAAAATTTAAAGCTATTTTAATTCTAGTCATCTTGCTTCTATGGTGATTCAACTGGCCAGGTATGTTAATTAATTCAACCCTTAGTGCTGATCAATTGCCAGTTAGTGGTGAGGTTGAGTAATAGATGGTTTCATTTCATTGCTTTGGGAATATATCATTAAGATAGGAGGTGCAAGGAATTCTAGAAAAACGGGCTGTTTAGGTCCCTGCTCTCATAATGATGTGATTATGTTCCCATTACTTGAATATTCATTATAGTTTCCCACATGTTTTTGGCTACCTCTGTTTCCTGCAACTGTTTACATTATTAAGTACATCTGACTTACGGATGTATTGCTTGGAGCCCGTATCTGGTGTATGCTGGTGTGTCCACATAGGTTGGGTAGATTCCCTTTGCAGCCTGAGAATCACGGAAGGCTTCTGAACAGAGGTGAGGTGAAACACTCAGGGTTTTGTTAGACACAGGCCTAACTCCACAGCTGGGAAACACTGCAGGGCTCTCCATGAGATTCTCTGGTGTGTGGGGAAATGGCCTTTCTCGTGCCATGAAGCAGACAACTTCCGTAGACAGCACAGTGGAGGGAACATCAGGGAGCACTCTGTCACTCATAACAGGGGAAATCAGGGTGTGATGTGCTGCCGTGATTCTAGAACTTCCCCACGGGGGTAGGTGGCATATGACAGAGGAGTTTGAAAAGATGAGGCTGTGATGGGTGTTTACAGCATGTGGGATCTGCAGTAACTTTGATCTGAAAGGACAGACGGGTCATAAGATGAAGCCTGAAGCTGTCCTTGGGACTTTCTACTTTACAACCCCTGGTAGTATCCAGCAGAAATCACTGACTCACCCAGAAGCAGTGTGACCCAGTAGCAAAGAGCCTGGACTCTGAAGCAAGACTATCTGGGTGTGAGTAATAGTTCTGCTCCTTACCAGCTCTGTGGTCCAGAGCAGTGACTTCCCCTCCGTCTCTGTCTCTTTTTTCCCCTTTTGTTAAATGGCAGATGACAATAATTTTCTGTGTTATTCTAAAAACAGAGGGGGGCAAATGTATAACGCTCACTTGATAGCATCTGGCACACAGTTAATGTTTGCTGAAGAAGTTAAAGAAGTCTCATGTTTCCAAAGTTCCTTCTACTATAACTAAAGTCAAGAGAACATAAGATTAATTTCTGGTAACTGGCAACACTAGTTGACCACCTACTAATTGATGTACTGGTAGGAAGTGTCACAAGGGTAGGCATCTAACATTCTTTATTTTTTAATCTAAAATAATTTTTTTTTCTGGCATCCTTTAGCCTCTGGAAGTGAGACAGTGTTACGAGCAGGAATAAACCACGTTCAATATTATTGTTATATAATAATGCATAAGAAATGATTGATTCTTTCTCGCTTTTTTCTTTCACTTTGAATAACCTTGACCTTCACTGTGAGACATGGTTAAAATTTTTATCCTCAGCATGCCTTCACGCATGTAAAATGCAGCTATCTTACCAAATTGCTGGAAAGTCTAGCTCTGCAATGAGCGGGTGATGAAGGGCTTTACTTGAGGTGGCTAGGTTGCTAATTTAAGCCTGGAAGGAAGGACAGTATGTACTGAATGCTTGCTGTGTGCATGGCGGTGTTCTGTGGGATTTGTGGGAAGCGCTTTTTCACCACCACAACTTTGTAAGCTGGATGCCCTCATCATGCCCATTTCACAAGATAGGACCCTGAGGCACAGGTGCGTTGGATGAACTACCCAAGGAGATGCAGTCCATTAACTTCACAGCCAGAATCTGGACCTTCTGCAACCTATAGCCTTAACCTCTTTATCATACCACTTCTCAGAAAAGTATAATTATGAAGTCCACATTGCTTCTGCTGTGTGCTTTCATACACATTTCTTGACTTCACTGAGCTTCATGGTCCTCTTTCATGATATAAGGATAAAATGAATTAGTAAATATGAAGAGTCTAAGGTTACTGCAAAGGTCAAAATCGATAATAAATATAAATCACCTAGCCTTGGATCTGGTATACAGTGACCACTTACTTAAATAGCTGTTTCACAGAAATTCTTGTTATGTAATCATGGTTAAGAAATGCTTGCTTCCTTCTTTATTTTTTCTTTTACTTTGAATAACCTTGACTTTAACAATTTTGTCAACTGCCAGTACTCTAACTCTCCATTCTAGGAAGTTTATCTATTCAGTCTCCCACGTATGGGCGTATGCCAAAATTGAAGCCAAACAAACAAACAAACAAAAGAAGACTTTGTCACTTTCCTAGAATCGCGTAGAACCATTCCCTACAGGTCTATAGGCAGGTCACACACAGTCCTCCCTGAGAAGCAAGTATAACCTACAAGCCAGGCTGCCCAATTCCTTTTCTTGTGGGAGATGTAAGCAGACACAGGGACTTGGCTACCAGATAGCAGGCTAGGTAGTTACCTTGCAAGACCAGCACTTGGGGGTTCAGCTTCGGTACGAGGTGATATGTGGGCTATTGCTGGGGTGTGCATTTGTTTCAGTGGTTTTCAGTTTGATTGCCTTTTTATCCCGAAATATCCATGACCCAGTAAAAAGGAGTTCTAAGTTGCTTTCTCTGCCTCTTTCTGTGAGGAACAAAGTCTGCAGTTCTTTCAAAAGGAAAACTGCCCTAATTCCTAACCTCCAGTCCATGGAGATTTATCTATTGATTGCCAAGAATAGAAGTTTTCTTTGAAAGAAATGCACTTATCTCTAACATTACAAGCATTAGAGATTTATTTTTGTTTAATTAATTTGCTTCCTGTAGACCTAAAATGTTTTTGATGCAATAGATACAGGTTGAGCACTTATATAATAGAGAAAAAGCTATGAAAACAACTTATTTTAAAAATCTCAGCTTCAAAGATGTCTGAATAAATATAATTGTCTTGGCAATATATTGTTTTGCAGTGAGTACATTTTAGTGAAAAATAATGTCTAACTCCATACAGGCTAAAAAATGTCTAACTCCATACAGGCTGAAATCCTGGTCTGTATTTGAGATCTGTGTAGCTAAAGGTCCATTGACTTCTCTTCTTGGATATTTCATGAACATCTCAAACTTAGCATGTCAAAAAAAAATCTTTGATTTCAACTTCTGTCTATGTGATATGTTCAGTCTTCCACATCTGGCAAGTGTCCTCCCAACTGGAAACACAGGATTCCTTTGAGCTTTCTCTTTTCTCAGCTATCTTGGTGCAGGTGTTCCTCAGCATACCCACTTCCTACCACTTGATCTTAGCCAGAAGGCTGAGAAGTGATTATGCCCATTTCTCTCAAACTCTGTGGGTATCATTCCAGTCCAGGCCTCTATCATCCCTTCTTGGTCTTCCCTCTACAGCCTCTGAACTCATTAAATTCATTTACCAGCAACATGTCTATCTGTCACTGCTTTGCAAAATCTTCTCAATAAACCCAAAAATAAGAACCACCTGAACTACCCTGGGCTAAAAATCCTTATGTATGCTTTTCACTGAACCTCCCTCCAGCTTAATCTAGAAACTATGTCCTGACAAATTTCATTTTAGCCACACTGGGTCTTTGTTCTTCAGTTCCTTAAACATTAAGCCTGATCATCTGTTCTTGCTGCCTAGAATCTTCTTTCCTCCACTGTTGATGCTGATGGCTCAACTTCAGACTCAGTTTCAGGATAATCTTATTTGACCTCTTCTGGACATCCAATGTAGACCAGCCCTCTGCACCACTATAGCCCCTGCCCATGAGGGTGGTACCATTATCCACCTTTCATTTTTTATAATTTTATCAAATTTTATCATTTTATTTGTTTTCTGTTTGTTCATTTGTTCTTTTGCAGTTTGTTACTTTACCAACTCAGAAAGTACATTCTGTAAAAATAGTATCCAGGTATGTTTCGTTTGCTTATATATATCTAGATAGTATCAGCAGAATCTTGATATGGGTGTACTAAAAATTATATATAGAATGAATTAGTAGATGAATAAATTTATAGATATAATGTGAATACTATCCATTCTAACATATTTGACTGTTGTCAATCATTACTTCAATAAATTTGTGTTGAATGACAGGGCGTAGGCCATGAATCTGACAAATAAGAGTTTTGCTCTTAATGCCATCATTTTTTAGCTAAGTATCCTTAGAGAAATTAATTACTTGTTAAAAGGGCCTCAGTTTTCTGGTCTTTAAAATGGCAGATATAACAGTCTCTACTTTATTGAGAAGTTCAATGAAATAATGAAATAAAAAACATGGCCCATGATCATCACGAGTATCTGAAGAAAGGATGGTTGCCACAATTACTTTCATTTTGTAGGTACAATGGAGTGCCTTGAAGGTCCATTAGCAAACGCAATTGTTGTTTCTGTCTCCACTGGGGGATATGGGCAACTAAACAAACACTTCAATGTATTATGCTAAGCAGATTGCAAAAGGTAATATGTGCTACGTGAATGCTCTTTATGTCAAAGTCAAATAGATTTTCTTTGCTCACAGTTGATCAGTTACTTAAAATCGTGCCATGCTTGTGGGTTCCCTTCATATTTTGATCTTGATTTTTCTTATGCATTTTTTCTCTAGCATTTCTAATTATTATTATTTCTCTCATGCAAAGTAACTTTACTTTATGTTTTTACAACCATTCAGCTATACTAGTTACAAAATAAAAGCTCTTTTTATTTTCTTACACTTTCCTTTTAAAGGCATCTGTTCTCCATCTCTGCCTTTGTGGCTGCCCAAATCCAAGTTGTTAACCTGGGACTTTCCTTTCTTGCATTCTTGGTATGTTCTTCCCCCATATCCCAACATTTTCCTTTTCCTCCTCTCCTTCCTCTCTCCTCCCTTTCCTCCAACTCCTCGGACTCCTCCCTCTCCACCACCACCTTCTCTCCTTCCCTGCCTCCTCATCCTTCTCTTCCTTTGCCTTATACTTTATTGGAGTTATCTTCATGAAACTTAGTAGACTTACTTAGTCTTTGATGTGTGCATATATCTTCATTTGACCAGATATATAATTCTTGGTTTAACATAGTTTCTCTCTAGAAAGTTGAAAGCAAGTTCTATTTTCTAGTTTTCTGTAGTAACTGGTGAAAAGTTTGGTGTTACCTGATTTTCTTCTTTCATAGACAACTCACTTTCATCTGCCTGACCTACTATTAGCCACGGACTTGTGTGTACTTTCTATCGCTCCAGGATGATGCTTAGTCCTTCAGAGTGCTGATATTCTAAAATTATGTATTTGATATTCTAAGGTTTCAAGATTTAGGTCTTTTCTTCCTATACTTTGTCAGATTTTCAGATGACTCCTACAATGTGAAAACATACTCTTCCCCTGATTCCTTATATTTGCTGAAAAACATTCAACCTCTCCAATTTTTTTGCTTTCTTCCTTCTGGGATCCCAGACTGAGTACTCTTATCTTCTCTCTCACATTTTCTACCCAATTTATATTTTTATTTTTACATACTTAGGGATATTTTCTACTTTATTTTCTGAAGCCTTAATTTTGAAAATAATATTGAGAAACATGTAAGTGCTTAGTCTTCTTTTAATTGTGCTTTTTGCCTAGCATTCTGTCTTGTTCAGTTCTGAGCTGCTTCTACTTTTTTCATTCTTTCTCATGGTCCTCATTTTCCTGGTCATCTTTGTTTGAACATCTTATATAGAAAAATGATCTGGATATACAACATCAATTTTCTCTGTTGTTAAGGATGTTTTCCACTCCAATTGGAGGTACTATAAATGAGAATTCTTGAAAGAATAAGTCAAGGTTGTTTAACTGATGAACTTTACTTTAGGAATGGTTGAAACAAGAACGAGTAGTCAAAGACAGGTTGTGGGGCCCTTCAGTTGCAGGAAGGATGATGACTTTTGTGACTGGGACACTAAAAACCATAAGTTCTAACATAGCCTTTACAGCTGTTTTGAACTGCTTATAAGAACTGTTTGATATTTTGCTTTCTGTTAAATTGTGGCCATCTCTTCTCCTTTTTATAGGGCTTGTTTAAAGATTTTGGTAGATTCCAACTGGATGAGTTATTTTATATGGAGATGCACAATCCTTCTGCTTTCAGTCTTATTTCTAGTATTAGTTCTGACTCCTATAATCAGTGATTTAAGGTCAGAGACTCTTGAAGATTGAAAACAACCAATCATTATCTACCTTTTCTCTGTGTTTTTATAAAATATATGTAGGCTTCCATTTTTCTCTACCTCTTTTACCCACCAACATATCTCATCTTTGTATTTCTTTCTTTTTTTTTTTTTTTTTTTTTTTTTTGGTATAGGGAATCAAACTCAGGAACTTGTGCTTGTCAGGCAGGCACTGTGCTGCTGAGCTATGTCCCAGTCCCATCTTTGTATTTCTTTATTGGAAATATTTTATTCACTAATGATGCTCTTTCCTGTCCTTTCATTTGAATCAAGTTTCTTATTTCTTTGTTTCTTTGTTTAATCTCCCTACTTTTATTTCAATGGGATTTCAGGAGAAAGCAATCTCTCTCTCTCTCTTTCCCCAAAGCCAAAATATAAAACTTGAAATTACTATACAGTTTGCTATCATTTGGAGACACTGCTATTTATTTAACCAATTTCCAAGTTTTGGGAATATTTTCCTAATTTTTTCAGTATCATAGCCATATGACCACTTTATCTAGAAGAGAACTATTAGAAATATGCCTATGGGGACAATGCATGACAGCATGAAGAGCTAAATACCCACTTCTAACAAACGTAACTTTTGGAAGAAAAGACCAAATGGAAAAGTCAAGAAAAAAGAGTCCAGAATTCCACCAAGGAACTCTCCTAGGCTGTAGGTCAGAGAAAAGCATAGCAAGTCAAAAGTGTTTAAAAGCATTGAGCAGATTTAGAAATCTGTATAGATCCTTGCCCATAAAATTGCTCAACATTCCACATTATGTTCATAGGAAAAAATTTAAAAGTGAGATTTTTTTCCATCCAAGTATGTGAACATTTTAAAACCATTTTTATATTTAGTGGCTAAAATTGCCCTCAGGAAGTATTAACCAGGCTCAGAATGTAAGCTCAGCTGTACTCTCCTAGTCCTAGGTTCAGTCCCCAACAACATTTTTTAAAAAAGAGATTTCACCTTTTTTTAAAAGAGGTTCTCAAGATTGTTAATTTTATAAATAGATTTTATTTTATTTTCATATATAACCTCTTTAATTACTGCTGATCTTGTATTTTACATTATTCAATACTCAAACCATTCCTCAATATCTGTGACAGGGTGGAATATCAACTTGAGTAGCATCTGCCCAGGGGAAGGGTGGAACACATGGCTGGGTGTGTTCTGGTGATTCACTGAGGTGTGACCTTGGGTAGTACCTGTTGTTTCTGGTCTCTTCCTGTCTAGCACTCTTTCCTGAGCTCTGACTCCTGACCTCCATGAACTAAGCACCTGCTCTGCCATACCCTTCTGCCATGATATTTCTGCCCTGCAGCCAACTAACCATGGATGAAATCCTCCAAAACTGAGTCCAATTAAATTTCTCCCCCTTTAACCTGTGGGTATCAGGTATTATGTCTCAGTGTCAGGAAGCTAACATAATCTCTATTATAAAACTTATTAGAGAATATGTATCCTGAGTCTCTGGGAATTTACTTCATGAGTTCAAAGAGCTTGTACCTATCAGAAAGCATATGAGAACATGGATGCTACTTTGCCAAAAAAATTTAAGAGCATGTGATTTATTTTTGTCCATCTTTTTTTAATGGAAGAGCAGATCATTTGTTATTTCTGTACCTTAGATATAAACAGTTATGTCAATTATTTTCTAGTATTTCTTAAAACAAAAGGTATTTTATGAGCTCTTTATTCCTTTTGTGCGAAGTCTAAACTTGGAAAGGTGTTCCTGCCACAAAGGATTATTGCACAGTGTTGCAAGAACAGGTTTTGAATGGCTCATAGGAACATAGTTTTCTTTGAGCTCTTGACATCACTTTGTCCCATTATCACATGTATGTCTTTATCCCACTGTCTAAAAAATAGCCAAGTAATACCTTTCTTCTAAAGTTTATGCAAAAGTTTAAATATCTGTTCTCCTAAACTGGTAGTGTGGTCCTCAGTACAGGTCTGAAAACCACCAGGATAGAATGCTGTGCAATGGAGAGATTTGAGTTGAATTGCCCGTTAGTATGGTTAGACCTGATCACTACATGGAGGCTAGAAGTCCAAATTTTTAGTCCTCATGCATGCAATGTAAGTGAATTTTAAGGACATTCTCCCCAGTGAAATACACCAGACACCAAAGGACATGTATGCATCCTTTTATAAGGAATATTCAGAATAGATAAATCTGTTCTTCAGTTTGGAGGGAACAGTAAGGAAAAAAAAACTGCTTAATGAGTATAGACTTTATTTTGCAGTGATAGGCACATTTTGGAGCTAGATAGAGGTGATGGTTGCAAAACACTGTGAATGTACTAAATGTCTCTGAATTGTTCACTTTGATTTGATGAACTTTGTGCCATGTAAAATTCATTTCAATAAATTACTTCTTCTTCCTCTTCTTCTTTTTTTTTTTTTTGAGACAGGGTTTTGCTATGCAGTTCATTCTGGCCTTAAACTCACTTTGTAGCCCAGGCTGGCCTTGAACTTACAGTGATTCTCCTGCCTCAACCTCCCAAGTCCTGGGATTACCAGCATGTGCCACCACTCCCAGCCCTCAAAAAATTACTTCTTTAAAAATCCAAGTTCTGGAGCCAAAAGACTTGTGATTGGATCTCAATTGTCATTTTCTGGCTTTGTAGCTTTGGGAAAGTTTTTTTAATCTCTTAACTTTAACGATAATTTTAACATTTTTGCTTTAAGTTTCCACTCCTTTCAATCTCCTAATCAGGAAGCAATAACTGCTAATAGCCTACCACATAGACAGAACTGTTGTAAGGATGGTGTGAGATTAGATGCAGAAGACTTCAGTGCCTAGCTGGCACATCCTAAATTCTCAGCAAATAGTTGTTACTGTTATAGCTGTGACTGCTACTAACTACTTATTGCTTCTACTACTGCTACCACTACCAGAAGCAGTAGCAGTAGCTGTGTTCCAATCCACCCAAGTTCTTGGTGTAACCCAATAACTACTTTCTATTCCTTAGTCTTGCTTCAGGGACTCCAATTAGGATCGAGCTACTTGACGTTGAATTCTGGAGATTGAATTCCCTCAGTGGAGTCTTTCTTCTGAATGACAAATTTTGGAACAAACTCATTTTAAATTAATATCAAAATAAAAGAGCATCTGATGAAAAATTGAATAAGGACTAGATACCCAAAACATTAGATTTTTCAGAATTCTCAGGAGAGTAGGGGAACTTGTCTCCAGTTGTGTGTTGTTCTTGTATCCTTTTTACCAAATAGTAATCAATCCTTTAAAAAATTATTATACACTTAATTAAAGGAAAGTGTAAGAGCTAATAAATTTCACAAAGCTTCAGAGGACAGACTTTAGGCATCAGTTGGAGGTTGTCATTGGTCTGCAGAGTGGTAATACGTGTTACATAAAGGTGCAGCTTGACAGTGTTAAGAAATCGGTGAACTCTCACTCTTTCAAAAATGCCCTATACCCAATAAGTACGAGAAAGAAAGAAAGAAAGAAAGAAAGAAAGAAAGAAAGAAAGAAAGAAAGAAAGAAGAAAACACTCAGCAGCACTTTCTATTAGGGAAATGCAAATCAAAGCAACTCTCAGACTTTATCTTAACTCCAATCAGAATGCTTATCACAAAAAGAGCAAATGCTATATGCAAAAAAGAACATATGCTAGTGACGATATGGAGAAAAAAGAAAGCCTTCTACATTGATGGCAGGAATGTAAACTAGTACAACCACTATGGAAATTAATAAGGAGGTTTGTCAAAAAACTACAAATAGGAATTTTACTTGACCCAGGTATACTGCTTCTAGGTATCTTCCCCAAAGTTATTCATATCATACGGGTACATGTGTACGCATAGTTGTAGCAGTGCAATTCACAACAGCTAAGTTCTGAAAACAGGCTAGATGCCCATCAACAGGAAAATGAAAATGTGGTATATGTTGGCTCGGTCACTTCCTTATCTCTGAAACACAATATCCGACACCAACGATTTAAAGGAGGAGAGCCATAGTTTGCCTCACATAATCAGTCCATAGTTGGCTGGCTCCAAGACAGCAGTGACGTGGTGAAAGGATATTGTGGAAGGAAGCTCTTCATGTCATAGCAGCCAGAAAGCAGAGAGAGAGGATGGGAAGCTGGGAAGGGAAACAGTGTATACCCTTCCAGGCCCTGTCCCCAGTGATGCACCTCTTCAGTTCAGACCCCACCTCCTAACAGCAAATCAGCTCTAAGACCCTATGATCACCTTCCAAAAGCCCAATCTCAGAACATATGTGGACTTGAGAGAACTTTCTAGATCTAATCTATAATATAGATACACAGTGGATTTTTATTTAGCCATAAAGGAGGAATTAATTCATTCTATTTATAGGAAAATAGACCTCAAGTCCATAAAGTTAAATGAAATAAGTCAGACAGAGAAGGTTAATATTACCTGATTTACATGAGAAACCTAAAATATAAATATTTGAGAGTAAAATAAAGGAGAGATGGTAGGAAGTAGGGAAGTAGACATTCTGGAGATGGGGTAGGAGATCGGGGAAAGGGGGAAGGGAGAGGGTAGAGAGAAGGGAAAGAAAATAAAAAATTATAAAGACATGATATGCCTAGGTACCAATTCCCCAGAATGAACGTAAACACGAGGGATGACCAAAAAATAAAGTGTTTGAATAAAAAAATTTATTATAGTAAAACACACATTGCTATTAATCCCCCTTAAAATACTTCTCTCCCTTCAAACACACTTATTATATCACTCTTGCTACTTTCTGAATCAATTCTGAATGTCTTCTTTTTTGAGTGTGTTTACCAGGAATGATAAGAAATACGGTGAATTCTGCTACCAACTGCCATCCAACAGAACGGCAGGTTTGTAAAAACATTATGCTGTGTCTTCATCGACTTTATTTACTAAAATGGACACTGTGTAACATCTAGCTCTTTCTCAAAGTTAAAGTGACCTTGAAAGGTGGATGTTTTGAATCAATTGAAGACATTGAGGCAACCATGACACTGCAACTAATGACACTCCTGAAGAAAGAGTGTTCCAGAACTGCTTCAGAAAGTGGCAAGAATGATGGGATGAGTGTGTTCAAAATGAAAGGGAGTATTTTAGGTGAATTAATGACAATGGATATTTTATTATTTATTTGTTTATTTAGGTATTGGGGATCGAACTCACAACCTCACACTTGCCAGGCAGACACTTGTGCTGCTGAGCTATATCCCTGATCTGACAATGCATCTTTTAATATAATA
>RJWT010016902.1:0-19612 GCA_004365215.1 Cuniculus paca | reverse complement strand
GGTTAAGGACCGCTTCGAGAAAGAATTCCTTGGGAGAGCTTGTTATTCAGATTTTTGGGCCCCGCCCCGACACTGATGCGGCTTGACTCTGAATCAAGCGTAGCTCATTTTGACTAACTTTCCTGGGGGAAATCTGACTGAGATCGTCCACCACTCTATACCTGCTTCTTCCTTTCCCTCTTCCACCTACCAGGAGGTCGCAAGGTTCCCCCTGTACCCCATCCTTTCGGTTCCAATTGGCCTCTGCCTTGTCCGGCCTCTGCAGGAAAACTCCCTTTTCGTCTGCAGGAGGCGAATCTGTGGTGAGACTTGATCCAATGGACACAAGAATACGCGAAACGTGACCCGGAAGTCGATCACGCGCAGGCGCCGTTGGATTGTGACACCTAACCCGGGCGCCGAAACTTCCGGCGTGGAAGCTAAGGGTCGAACCTTGCGGGGGTCTAAGACCCGGGAATAAGTGGCGGCAGCAGGGGCCGACTGAGGCCAAAGCTCCGAGCTGGGGTCTTCCGCCAGGATTTGGAACTCTGGGCCACTTGGCACTTGCTGAAGCCGTCCATCCTTGCACAGGGTCCTGGGCGCCTTCAAAGCAGGGCGCAGCTGGTTTCCGGGCCAAGGCGCTTTGGGGCATGGCAATGGCGGCATTCCCGGGCTCTCAGGAACGGGAAGGGCTCCTTATAGTGAAACTTGAGGAGGACTGCGCCTGGACCCAGGAGCTGCCTCCCCCTGACCCTGGGCCCAGCCCCGAGGCCTCCCATCTGCGCTTCAGAAGGTTCCGCTTCCAAGAGGCCGCTGGTCCCCGGGAGGCCCTCTGCCGGCTCCAGGAGCTTTGCCATGGGTGGCTGCGGCCAGAGATGCGCACCAAGGAGCAGATCCTGGAGCTACTGGTACTGGAGCAGTTCTTGACGATTCTGCCCCAAGAGATCCAGAGCAGAGTGCAGGAACTACATCCGGAGAGCGGCGAAGAAGCAGTGACCCTTGTGGAGGATATGCAGAGAGAGCTTGGGAGACTGAGGCAACAGGTGGGCGAGAGAAAGAATTGTGTTGACGCTGTTTGGCCCGAGGTTTGGGACATGATGCTGGCTGGCCTAATGCTCCCAGTATAATTTACGTGGTCGCGCTGAATAGACCTTACATGGGGAAGAGGGATTTTTATGGCTTAAGTGGGACATTCACACTGCGGATTTTCTCCATATGAAAGGAGTGAGCAGTGAATAGTGAGTGCCCTGTTTCCACATGGAGGCAGTGCTTCAGCAATAGTTGTTAACCCTGGAGTTAAGTCGCCAGCGTTCAAATGATCACACGGCTGCTTACTACCTTTGTGATTTTGGAAGAGTTATTTGCTCTCTTTGGGCCTCAGTTTTCCCACTGGTAAAATGAAGATAATAAAATACTTTTGGGGGGCTATTTGGAGGATTAGAGGGAGAACAGCTTGTAAAGTTTTGATGATTCTAATGGCTTATAATTATGCTTGCTACCTGTTCTTGTTAAGGTCAGCAGTGTAGTCTTCTCTGTGGAGGTAGATCTTGGTTAAGTTTTGAAAAACAATTTGGCACTGAGACCCTACAGGTCACTGGCCTTCTTAGTGCCACTAAGGTTTAATTTATTCGGTAGTGAGGAATAGAAGCATCTGGAAAAAGATGAGGGAGAACAAAAGTAAGGTATAGTAGAAGAGTGTGTGGTGAAGGTGTGCATTGGGAGTGGACCCCCCCTCCCTAACCATACTCCCCCATTTTTACTGACAGCACATAGGACCAAAAAAGCCTTTAGTGTAAACCATCTTTCTCTTCCTCAAAAGATCTTTTGTGGTTTTCTGTTGAAGGCTTGCCCTTAGAATCCTATGCTAATTTCCCTTTCTGTTGGCCCCTTTGTGATGATAAGTGATGTGGGTTGGTCCTCAGGTCACAAACCAAGGGCGGGGAACTGAAGTGCTTTTGGAGGAGCCTTTGCCTCTGGAAACAGCAGGAGAGTCACCGAGCTTCAAGCTGGAGCCTGTGGAGACTGAGCGAAGCCCTGGCCCCAGGCTGCAGGAGCTGCTAGGCCCCAGCCCCCAAAGGGACCCCCAGGCTGTAAAGGACAGGGGTGAGGAACAGTTATCTGGGCAGGTGGGAGGGAGGAGGGGCTTTGGGGTTGCCCCGCTAAGCAGTATATAGCTCCTTTGCCAAGGGAAAGGAATTCCTCAAGTTGGAGTTTTCAGATGTGGCCTGGAAGACCTACAAGTGGTGTGGGTTCTGCTAAGGGATGCAAGAAAGGAGGAGAATCTCTTAGTAGAAGAGATCTATTTGAATGCAGAAAAACAGTTTTAGAGCTAAGTGAACAATGAGGGGTTTGGAGTGCTGCTAACTCCTGTGGAAGACTGCTCCCATTCCTTTACTCTGACCCCATCATTTTGGATATTACCTATTACTACTTCATTCTGCCTGTTAGTGGTTTTTGTTTAGTGTTCATCTTAAAAGCAGAAACAAGGTTTTGGGGAATGTATATGGCGTTGTAATAATTTATGGGTTACCAAGATTTAGGAATGCCATTCTCATTATGATTTCTGTCACCTTCAGCGTTATCTGCTCCCTGGCTTTCTCTCTTTCCTCCTGAAGGGAATATGGAAGACAAGGAAATGACTGGGTCCCAGGTGATGTGGAAGGTCCCATTATTTCCCCCTGTCAGGACTCTCCTTCCTCCCCTGGAGTCTTCCTTTTGGGATGGGCTGGGGCAGTTGTGGCACTTGTGGCACTTGGAGGATCCTTTCCCCCAACCAAATGTCCCCCCTCCCCCTTATTGGTTTCCATCCATCATTTGTAGGTCTGGGATCACTTTTTCCCAAGACATGTGTCCTTGGTACCCCTGGGCTTTTGCTTCTTTTTCCTGAAACTGCTTGAATTGTTCTTGTTGCCTCCGGGGCTAAAGGAGATCTTTTGCTGTTTCAGTTGCCTGAGAGCTTAGAGGATGTGGCAATGTACATCTCCCAGGAAGAGTGGGGGCATCAGGATCCTAGTAAAAGAGCCCTCTCAAGGGACACAGTGCAAGAGAGTTATGAGACTGTGGACTCACTGGGTAAGACTTCTTTTCTAGGGTTGATGACTGCAATATTTCTGACAAGGATCCTGTCTCTTGGATACCTATCTCTCAGACTTGAGTTTTATCAAGCCTTCTATGTAAAGTTCCCACACTAGGATCAGTTACACATCTGCCATTGGATTTAGATGGAGGATATATTGCTATCTATTATACAGTGCCCTCAATTGTATATATGAAAAAAATCTCATTTAAAAAATGGGGGGAAGTGCTAAGACATTGCATACTTTATGATTAGCTATGTTGATGCACTCAGTAGCAGAAAATCACACCACTTTGTTTTCATCAGGTTTATGTAAAGAGAATCACAGCTATGGACTCATTTGTACTAATTCTGTAAAAGGGTTACTGTTATTTTTGTTTTCCTTTATTGGGGCCACTCCCAAGTTTTTCATCACTTCTCCACTGTTGCGTTGTGCAAAGTTGAACAAAGTGAGTGCTGACTAGGAAAAAAAGATCAGATTACAGTTTGTTGGAACTGAATGTATGCTTGAGTCCATGTCTGCTGAAGGGGAAGTGAGGTTTTTGTTTTTCTCTCTAGCATACATAGAAATGGCATATTTGGATTTTAAGCTTACAGTCTTAACAGAGCCCAAGGTCCTTTTCTAATTGTCCATCAATGTTTTCTCTTGCTGGAGCTATCAGTCAAATCTAGCTTTGTCTTATATTTATATGTAAGAGTCAAAGCTGTTTTAGTATATTAAACAAATTCATCAATGAACTGACCATTCTAATCACCTGCTTTCTTGTTTTAATTATAAAAATATACATTCTGATTGCAAAAAAAAATACTAAAAACTTTGAAAATATTTTTAAAAAAATAAACCCATAGTTTCCCTCCCCTAATTTTGTTTCCTAGATGTAAACATTGGGAATAGTTTAATGTATACTCCCAGTAGTTGTTGCCAGACTTATCAGAGTGTGCTGTGTCTTACCTGTTGAGGGCAGGGATTAAAACTATCTTTGTTTCTTTTGCCTAGTAGAGGAGAGTGCTGATACAGCAATCTGTTTCTTTCATCATTTTAAACAGAGCCTCACATTCCCAGTCAGGAGGCCCTAAGCGCTCAGGTGGAACAAGGAGAGAAGCCATGGGATCTCAATGTTCAGAGCTGTAAGGAGGGCATGAGCCCCAGAAGCCCAGCTCCAGGTAAGAAATGAAGAGTAGCTGCTCGGCAAGGTGTCCCATGTTGAGAACAAGGCTTTTAAGGGTGTAGGGCCAGCATACCACTGTTCCTATGGAAGCACATTGCTTCTTGTGTCTCAGCTGACCACTCTCCATCCCTGTGAGGCAGCTGTGGAACCTAGGATGTGAACAGGTCTCACTCTTAGGCTCACTTGTCCTGTCCTGGTCAGCCCTGTTACATCTCATCCATTCCTGAAGGGCATCAGCCAGGGGCCTAATTGGAAAGGTTTGTTGAGGCCCAAGAAAGGAATTGTGACAATACTCAGCTCTGATTTCTCCTTCTCTTTCTGTCTCTTCTTCCTCTCCTTCTTTCCTTTTTTCTTCTTTTCTTCGCTTTTTTTTTTCCTTTTCTTTCTGACACTGTCTCACTGTGTACTGTAGTATAGACTGGCCTGGAACTTGCAACGGTCCTACCTCAGCCTACCAAGCTGCAGGGGTGAGCCACTACACCTGGCTTCTGGGCTCTGATTCATTGAGCAGTATCCCTACCCCTTGTTCAGACACCTCTTTGGAGTATTTTATACCTAGAAGAAGGACAGTAGGAAACTGAGGTCCCCACATGACCTCTGACCTGATTGGCATAGCAGGAATGTGGGGTTATGTTCTCTTCCAGTATAAAAATAATGTAGAGGTTTGACTTTTTTCTCTACCAGGAGAAGAGAAATACGACAACCAACAAGGAGATGTTCAGTCTGTTTCCCCTGAGAACACTCACTCTCAGGTGCTGTTTCCTGGCCAGGCCAGAGGAGAAGTGCCCTGGAGTCCTGAGCAGGGCCAGCCTCGTGACAGGGCAGAAGGGCATTGGGAACCTCCTCCAGAAGATGAGATGGAGCAGTCCTTAACAGGAGCCACAGGTTGCAGAGAATTGGGGCCACCAAAGGAACTGCAGCCAAAAAAACTTCATTTATGTCCCTTGTGTGGCAAAAATTTCTCTAACAACTCAAACCTAATTAGACATCAGAGAATACATGCAGCAGAAAGACTGTGTATGGGTGTGGAGTGCAGTGAAATCTTTAGTGGGCACCCACATTTTCTCTCACTACATAAAGCACACCTGGGAGAGGAGGCCCATAAGTGCCTGGAGTGTGGGAAATGCTTCAGTCAAAATACCCATCTGACTCGCCATCAGCGTACCCACACAGGTGAGAAGCCCTATCAGTGTAATGTGTGTGGGAAAAGCTTCTCTTGCAACTCCAACCTCCATAGGCACCAAAGGACACACACTGGGGAGAAACCCTACAAGTGCTCTGAGTGTGGGGAGATCTTTGCTCACAGCTCCAACCTTCTTCGACACCAGAGGATCCACACAGGAGAGAGACCCTATAAGTGTGCTGAGTGTGGGAAAAGTTTCTCTCGGAGTTCTCACCTTGTCATTCATGAAAGAACCCATGAGAGAGAGAGGCTTGACCCTTTCTCTGAGAATGGGGAGGCCATGAGTGATGGTACCCCCTTTCTTACAAGCCAAGGAACCCGCAGAGCAGAAAAGAAACTGTTTGAATGTTCAACTTGTGGTAAAAGCTTCCGGCAGGGCATGCATCTCACCAGACATCAGAGAACGCACACAGGAGAGAAACCGTATAAATGTACCCTTTGTGGAGAAAACTTCTCTCATAGATCCAACTTAATCAGGCATCAGAGAATCCACACAGGAGAAAAACCCTATACCTGTCACGAATGTGGAGACAGTTTCTCTCACAGCTCCAATCGGATTCGTCACCTGAGAACCCACACTGGAGAGAGACCTTATAAATGTTCTGAATGTGGAGAAAGCTTCTCTCGGAGTTCACGCCTTATGAGTCATCAGAGAACTCACACGGGTTAGAAATAATGGGATTTCTCTTTGCCCCAGGATAGGTGGCATATAGAATTGTCACAAGCTGGCATTCCATGCCCAACTGACCAGAGGATCTCTGTTTTCCAAGAGGAAATGAGTGCTCATCTTGAGGGTAATGCAGAGGCAGCAAAGGATTGTTATAAAACTGAAGAGTTGTTTGCAGTAGTAAGGTTTAAGGTGACCTGCTCAGGGACGCTTATTTAGTCCATCTTGTCCCAAGGTATACCCACTTTCTTGGTATGTTTAACCAGCATGTAGTTTGGGTCCCTTACTGTGTAATGTTTATTCCAACAACTTGGGCAATTCACATGATCTTTTACTCTGTTCATTTGGGACTACAGAAGCAGTGAGGCTCCTAGGGCCCTTGAGACCAAAGAAAAGGGGCCAGATCTCATAAGAAACTAGGCCACAGGTCAACAAGACTGGTTGTAAGTTGCAGCTTTGGCTGGCTGGGAATCCATTAGTGTCCAGGTCAGCCAATAACACCCCTCAGTGGTCTGGCAGGAGTGCCCATTGGCAAACCACATGATGTAGACCTCATACAAAAAGAAAATGGAGACCTAAGAGAAATTTAAGGAACTTTCAGGTGAGTCTAGAAATTGGCAGTTGAAATGTGTGTGTGATCAACCTACCCTTTGGACAGATTGACGCTTTTCTTCTGTATCCAAAAAGATACGTAGCACTCTAAGCCTTGTTCCCAGGTAGAGGGTTCCTTGAAAGATGGATTCCCTAGGAAACACTGAGAATGTGGATTGAAGGGAAATCAGGGATTATGTCTGTCCCTGTTGACAGTGTTTGGATGATAATAAATATCTTCAGGAAACAAAGTATGTGGATCTTTGTCTTACTCCCCTGTGTTGATCTGTCTTCTATCTCAGAGAAACTGCTGTTTGTGGACTTGGGTTGGTCAAGAAGGTTCTGACAAAGGTGGCCATAGATAGTTTCAGGTGGTGTGTAGGCTTGATAGGCTCTAGGCTGGACCTCCCACATGCTAACCAAGGGTCAAGCCGACTGACCTGGGTGATATAAAATCTGAAAGTTGTTCTTCCCCTCTGTGTTGTACAGTGAAAATGTTTTTGATTCTTTGTTTAGAAAATTTACATTCTTACGAGGTAGCTGAGGCAGGTTGGGCTTTTTAAAATGGTATTTTGGTCTTGCACCTGGTTTCCAGGAAAGCAGCTAAGACAGTCTTGATATAACTGAGTCATTGATCATTAATGGTGAGGAGATAAAGGGGAGGGCAAAATTATTAGAGGAAAGCATTATATTTTAGAATAAGGAGTCAGAACAGGTATCTTGTGTATCAATGTGAAGGATGTAGAACTACCAGGAGATACTCTTAGGGGTGGAAATCTGATGCCAGGAAAACATTTTAGGATATTGTCTGGAGGAAGGTATCTAACTAGCTGTTCTTAATCCATCAGCAACAGACTATCAAATAAAGCAATTTTAAGTGATGGAAACAATCCTGTGTCCTTTCTTTTTTTTTAGTCTTATCTTCTTCAATGTTTTTCTTAGCCAGTTTTTATAAATCTATTTTTCATTTGTCCTTTTTTCTTACTACTTTGTTCACTGGAGAGCAATAGCAGTATAGGGATTAATAAGCAAGGCAGGTGTTGAGAATTAGATGAATGTAGGATCTAAAGTGATAGGAACAGAGCAGACCTAATGTGGATGTTGATGGCATGAATTGGGTGGATCGGTATGAAGCAGTTCACCCAGTTTATTAATCTCATCACAGCACCTGTCTACTCAATAGCACCACTCATAGATCTTGTCATGTTGTCTAGCTAGTGTTGCCCTGCTTGGAACCTGAAGGCAGAACAATAAAGATTCCCCTAGCCTTATCTCTAAGGATGTTTCATAAAAAGGCTTCCCAGGGATCCTTGGCCCAGGCCCCAATGTAGCTCTGTGCTTCTAGCAAACTTCACATGCATTCTCAGCCTTGTATGAGATGTCACACAAATACTTCACGTACGATAGCATGAGTGGTACCTACATAGAAAGTATGCAGACTATAAAAATATTCAAATACGTCTTTTTTGAGTTCATATTCTCTTAATTTATCACTAGGACATACCTTGCTTCAAAACATTTAATCAGAAATCTGGTGGTTCACGCTACCCAAATTTTCTCCAGTTGTGGCTAGTATTTCTCCAAGGAGAAAGGGTAGAGAACAATTGGATCATCTTTCTGTAATCTAGGGCTATGTTTCGGATATGATAAGGAACTATTCTCAGTATGTCTTTAGATTCTCTAGGCAGGAAAGCACCCCCCCCCCCTTTTTTTTTTTTTTTTTTTTTTTTTTTTGCAGCACCGGGGATTGAACTCACAACTTTGTGCTTGCCAGGCAGGCGCTTAGGCCACTGCACTAGATCCCCAGCTCTTGTCTTTTTGAGACAGAGTCTCGCTATGCCATTCAGGCTGGCCTTGAGCTCACTGTAGCCCAGGCTGGTTTCGAACTCCAAGAATCCTCTTGTCTCAGTCTCCCAAGTGCTGGAATTAGGCATTACAGGTGTGACCCACCATGCCTGGTGGAAAGCCCTTTCTTTAGGAACACAGGTGTCAGCTTTTGTTCCAAGGTGAAGCTTCCTGGCTGGGTTATGTTAGTTATCCTGCCTCAGCGACCAGGAGATTGGGTTATCTAAGTCTCAGAGCAGCTCCGGTCCTCAAATGATCTCCAGAAGCAGACTTGAGCCCTTTCTCAAGCATGGCCAAAACAAAAGCCAGCCAGTGGCTTTGCATCTTGTGCCTTGTGCCTAGGGACTAGGGTCCTTAAAAAGACTGCTGCTGTGCTGTTCTGGCCCCCTCCTTCCCTCTGCTCCTTGTGGGGGTGGCTGGTAGAGGCCTCCTTGTACCCTACCAGAGCCTCAAGTGCCTGCCTGCAGGCAGTCAGCAGCTCCTGGTGTGGCCATAGTTGCAGGGTTCTTTAGCCACCACCCCAGAGGGAAGCGAGAAACCTGAGCATCATGACTACACTCTTCAAAATTCCCCTTCTGACCTCTTAATCCATGGGAGACAAGCAAGCCCAAAGCCAGAGTAGGGTGTACATGAATAAGTCCACAAGGGCCCTAAGCAGGGGAGCCTAGAGAAGAGGACAAGAGAGGAAGGCAGGAAGATTACAGGCATGTACAGCCATCAAGACAAAGGTGATGGGGGCCAGTTCAGGGCAGGGGGAATGAAAAGGAGGGATATGTAAGGGGAGAAACTTTAGGATATTCTGTCAGCCCAGGCCAATTCTAAAATCAGGGAGGTTCCCCCAGAGTCACTGATGATCTGGCCCTCACCTGTGTGCTGCTGTTCTCTGCTAGACACCCACCCACAAGACAATCATCCAGGGAATCTTGCAGCTTCCTCCAGATGTACGTACAGACACAAGGGCCTGTGTGCATGCTCCCCAAACTAAGGCATACCCCCAGGCCTTCAGATACTTGCCCTCTACTCAAAAATCCTCAAATGTTGACTGTACTTCAGCACTGATCCCAAGGCATCCACTAGTGGTTTTTTTTGTTTGTTTGTTTGTTTGTTTTTATTCTTTTACTATTCAGTTCTGAGTCTCCAAAACAGTTGATTGGAACAATGAAATCTAGTTTCCAGAATTCATGAGTATGGTATTTCTGAAAATGGGTGTGACTGATTCTCCATCATTTACCCTAGGAACTCATTGCCATTGAAAAACTATAAAGATGCTAACAGAAAAACCTCAATTAGAAGGAACTAGAGCTGACCAGTGTCCTCAGCTTGTTCCACAATCCACTCTCTCTGGCTTGAAAAGTGTCTCTAAGGAGGGGGAAAAAAGCTTGGGATAAATACTACCCTCATTTATTGTCATTCTGGACAAACAGAAAAAAAGTAAAGCTGCTGAACGTTACAGATCTCCCAGCTTCCTCTAGGATGCAGACTTAACCAAGGAAGCATAGAGCAGGCCTACATCGAGGACCACTGTAAAAATGGTACTCAGTGGAAATATTAATTTTATATATATATATAAAAATTCTGGGTCATAAAACTAAGCCAGGAATATAGCTCAGCAGCACAGTGCCTGCCTGGCAAGTGCAAGGTCTTGAGTCCAATTCCCGGTACCAAAAAAAAAAAAAAGCCCCAACTATTGAATTTTCAAGGTAAGACTATTAACAATAACTGATAAAAAAAACTCATTAAAAGTTAGGGCTTTTATTAGAAAAGTACATATACAACTCAAATGAAAATTAAAATTTTACTAAATTAATTTTACTTAAATTATTAATAAATTTCCAGAAGGAATTGGTGTGCACCTGGGGAAAGCTTAACTTTGGATGTTGATTTAGAAAAAGAGGTAAGAACAGCTCATACATTTCTGAAGATGGAGAGTAAATGGGTATTAAAACGATTAGTAATTAAAATGTACTAGTACAAGAGACACCAGCACTATCAGTATTTTTACACAATAGTTGCCTGGCATTGCCCAGTGGAACAAAATATAATTCTCAGAAGCAAATCCTAGAATTTACTGTGTGAGAAAGTGAACATTAAAAGCTAGTAAAATGAATTTTCCCACCAAAGTGTATTTGCAAATACCAAATTAAATGTTCACCTGACATTATAGTAAAATGAACAGTCATAAAGATAACATTTTTGGTTATACAATTAGCAAAACCTAATAGACCAACAGTATTCAGTGCTAGGATTAGTGCACTGGGAGAAGTACTTTCAAAGTCTGTATTAAAGTGAAAACAATTTAACAGTGTATCAAAAAGTTTCAAGTTTGCACTTTATAACTTGGTAGTTTAATTTTTGAATTTTTAAGAGTCAGATCTTGCTATGTTGCCTAGCTGGCCCTAACCCAAGTAGCAAGACTATAAGCATGTGTTATTATCTAGCTGGAAGTTTAATTTCTTTTAACTTTATTTTATTGGTACTTTTTAGATATACATTCATCATAGCAAGCTTGTACCTATACATGGTATATGTTGCTTTTTTTCCCATCCTCTTTGCCTTCCCCTCCAGCCTCTTTTACTCTTTATTTACAAGTTTTCTTTTTTTCCTACTTTTTTTCTTGTCCCTTCTTTCCTGTCTCCTGCCTCCCTCCCTTGTTCCCTTTCTCATTTTGAAAGTTTAATTTCCAAATAATCCTCCTTAAGGTAGTAGTTTGAACTTACCTGCAAAAAAGTGTTTACTATATTATTTATTTTGAAAAATAGGAGCAAATATTTGTTTAGTAGAAGAAATGGTTCATTCAACTAATATATTGGATGGTAGTGTATTAATTGCAAAGCCATCAAATTTGAGATTTGTGACAAGATTTTTAATATTTTGGGGAAATTCTTAGAAACGGTATAATAGTTAAAGCTTCTATAAAAATCCCTAGCAAAGGCAGGGTCCTTTCTTTCTCTCAATAAATATATTCTGTTCTTAACAAAACAAAAAAAACCCCTGAGCTTTGGCATTAAATTTAAAGCTCATATTATTCACTAGTTTAAGTGATGGTGTCAAGTTACCTAAACTCAGGGAACTTGTTTCCTTAGCCATTTAAAAGGGAAAGACTACCAGGAGGTGTGGTTCAGTGGTACACTGTTTTGTCTTACATACACAAGGACCTAGGTTCAATCCCCACCACTACAAAAAGGTGTGTGTGGGGGGGTGTTATTAGGATAAATACATATAAAACAATCCTATCTATCCAACAAATATTAACTCATTAATATCACAGCATAAACTACATTAAGATAGTTCTAAAATTTTATTTAGTTTTCCAATTTAAAAATATATACCAAAGGACTGAGATTTTATCAGTCAGTAGAACTGGGTGCCAGGCCAGGAATATAGCTCAGTGGCATGGTGCCTGAGTCTGACTCCCAGTTTAAGGAAGGTTTTTTTTTTTTTTTTTTTTGGTACCAGGAATTGAACTCAGGAGCTTGTATTTGCCAGGAGGTGTTGTGCCACTAAGCTATATCCCAGCCCAGACTCCCAGTTAAAAAAAAAAAAAAATAGGACTGGGTGTTTTTATGTGATCTTCAACAATCAGCATATGTTACTTCCATAACAAAAGAACAGTATGCACTAAGTAGATGGTAACAGTAAAGCAAAGTGTGCCAAAACATTGAATTAAAAACAAAGAGATGGCATGGTGGTGAGTGCCTGTAACCCAGCACTCTGGGAGGCTGAGGTAGGAAGATTGTAAATTCAAGCTCAACTTGGGCAACCCAGCAAGATTCTGTCTCAAAAAAAAAAAATAAAAAGAATTGGGAACATAGCTCAGTGTAAAGGCCCTGGATTCAATCAGTCCCCAGTTTCCACTTTACACACAAAAAAGAAATCAAATATATCCTCTCCTTAAAGATAACTAGAATTAGTCAGCATATAGCTTTGTTTATGCTGTAAATACCTTAGGTATGTGTGTGTCCATGTGTGCACACTGGGAATAGAACCTTGAATTAAAAACAAAGGCTATCAGAAATCTTTAAACATAAAATCTAATTACTAGAACCAGAAGTTGAAGGCATATTTAATGTATCCTTAATATTATGAAGCCTAGATTTCAAAAAGCTATCACTTGAGTTAACTTTACTTTGGAACTGTTTCTTGACTATTTCTTGTTGCATCTCTTTCAATGTGAAATGGAACCTTTGAAACTCAGGTGTGGATTCCACAAAGTCAAGAAGGTAGTCCAAACTCTCTTACAGCAGATAATTTAAATTTAGCAGTCTGCTTCTCAGCTCCTCCTCCTTTTTGGACAACTTCCTTTGTAATCCCAACTTTTGTTTTGCAGGGACAACCCTCTTCTTCATCATTTCCATTTAACCATGCCCTATCATCATGCAGTTTGTCTTCTAATTCTTGACATTTTTCAAGAATTTCTCTATAATCTCTAACATCTAAGCCTTGAAGATCATAGTCAGTCTCCTTTTTTAAAAGAAGATTTTCCCACGCATTTGTTATGGTTGTTTTGCTTCATCCCAACTTTTTGCCCAGTTAAAAATTGCACTTTTTATGTTGTAGATTTTAATGTTGGAAATTCCTTTTTTCTTCTTTGTCTTGTTCATTACTTTCTTCAAAAATTACAAGACTCTCTTCAAGTTGTTTCCACCTATAAAGTCATTTGCAGCTCAAAATCACACCTTGGTTCACTGGCTGAACCAAAGTTGAAGTGTTATGAGGAAAGAACATGCATTTTATTCGACCATCCTCACTAGTTAGTGATTCACCAGAAGGGTGAGCTGGGGAATAGTCCAGAAGTAATAGTGCCCTGACATCTTCTTCATGGACTTTTAGAACATTAAGTTGAAAATGCTGGACCTCAGGAACAAAGTTTTGAAAGAACCATTCTGAAAACAATTCTCTGGTGAACCAAGTGTCTTTACTAGGTTTATATATCACAGATAATGTACTTGTGTCCTCTTTCACACTTTTGGGAAGCTTTGATTTGCCAATAATTACTGATTTTAATTTATGAGTTCCATCTGCATTTGCACATAAAAGAGCAGACAACTGTTCTTTATTTTCCTCCCAGGCAGGCAGATATCTTTTCTATTTGCCTGGGTGTTTTCTGGCATTGACTTCCAAAAGAGGTCAGTCTCATCCCCACTGTACAGCTGAGCTAGATGCAGTTTCTCCTCTTTGATTATCATAGACAGTTTTTGCCTAAATGGTTCAATGTTTTTTAAAGCTGAACTTAGGACTTTTTCTATACATACTTTTTGGTTTCCAATTGCATGCCTATTTCAAAATCTAAAAAGCCAACCAGTGCTAGCTTTAAAGTCTGTTCGCCCAAAACACAGTGCGAATCTCTGCAGCAGCCTGAAGTTCCACACCTTGAACAAGGACACCAGTTGAGCATTTCTGTTGGTACCACATGTAGACTGCATCATCAACATCTCTGTATTTGGCTCCCATTGTCCTCTTTCTCTTCTCCGCACCTATTAATGGCACGTCCTGCTTCAGTACAAAGTCCAAAATCGACTTCTTATTCTTTTTAATGTTGTAAAATGTTGATTTACTGATTCCAAATTCATCCATTACACTTTTAAGAGATCGTCCAGCTTCAATCCCACTTAGAACCTTCATTTTCTCCTCCAAATTCAGTGTTGTATATTTCCCTCTCTTACTCATACTGAATTTGATTTCGAACAACCAATAGGAAAAAAGAGAAAAGCCTTACTGAATTGGAAAAAAATTGAAAACAACTAAAAGCTACCTTAAAGCCCCAGAAGGCACAGGTATTTTTAGTAGAGGGTAATGAACTGAAAAGGATAAGAGCTGATGATGGAAGTGCTAGTCTAGAGATAAACAGCTTATGTACTCAGCTGCTGCCACCAAAGTCCTGCCTGGCTGTTGCTCCTGCCACTGCCAAGATATTCCAGGAAATCAGTTTTGAGAACCCCACTGCTTCTTTCCATGGACAAATACAGCTACCCCAGTGCCCACAAGAACAGACCCTGGTGGAATTAAAAAAAAAAAAGTGATGCTGGAAAAAAGGGAGTGTGGAGAGACTCAAAAG
The DNA here is from genome assembly GCA_004365215.1 of Cuniculus paca. Classification (NCBI taxonomy): domain Eukaryota; kingdom Metazoa; phylum Chordata; class Mammalia; order Rodentia; family Cuniculidae; genus Cuniculus; species Cuniculus paca. The sequence goes on along the minus strand of RJWT010016902.1, from coordinate 5,047 downwards.
TTGTAATGGAGTTACCCTGTATAGTAGAAATTCAGTGTGGCTTCTCCCCTTCCAAACGACCTGATTTTAACTCACTGTCAGAAAATAGCGCTCAAGTGGTTCTATACATAGCATTCACTGGGGAACAATTCATTTACTTGGATAGACTCTTAAGTCTCAAGGTTTCTGACACTGGAATAGCTGGAACTTGGGAATAGTTGTATAGAATCTTGAGGTGAAGGTGAAGGAAGGTTAGAAGGTTCTGTTGCACATAGGAATGAAATCCAACTTTTATTGCATTCGATATGGCATTCTCAAAGACTGAGCTTTAAATTTGAGTGTCTCTTATGTTGCAAAAATAATCTGCCAATATGTAAATAATTTATTAGTGGCACTTTTCCACTCATATCTTCTCCCTTTTGTATATTTGATGAATTCTCAAGGATTATTTTGCACTAAAATTGTTCTGTATTTGGGATATTATCAAGTTTCAGAATCATGGCAATTCCTTAGAGATAAGCCTCAAAGTTTTACAAATATTTTAACAGTGAAAAAGATCTGTCCTTTGTTTCCCTAAATTTATAGGATTCTAAATAATATACTTTTCATACTTGAGACTTTGATTTCTCTTCAGTGATTTCTCTTCAGATTTTACTTAATTTGAATCAAGACTCAACTACCTGAAAAAATTCAAAACTTCATTTATTCTATTCATGTTTCTGTTCAATTGTTTCCCATTAAGCCCTTTTGCTTGCAAATTCTTCTGTAGTTTTGCACCCTCAAATATTTCTTTCAGGTTCTGCTGGTGCTGCCCAAAGCCATTTCAGGTCTTTAGAAATGTACTACTCTATAGATTATTTCATGGGTTTCATTTCAGACACACAATTTCATGAGAAGAAACAACTGGCACTTTTATCCATTCCAGGTGCTATGAAGAAAGAAAAATATGTCAGAGGAAAGAGGATAATGATAGGTATCTCAGTTAATTCTTCTCTTTTAGGTCAGAGCCTGACTGTCCCATTCACTTTCCAACTACAGTACATAGAATTCTCTCAAGTCTCTCATCTAAAAATGCAGAGTCAGAGCACTGAGTTATTCAGCACTAAAGGATCATGAAATAATGTAATACAGTATGTAGAGCCAATGTGGAGCCAATGACAGGCTAAGAAACTTTCTAAAAGAGGTAGGTATATCCAAGTCAATTACCAAATAGTAACCATTATAAATGGAAAAAGAAAACACAGCACTTATTAGCCAGTAGCAGTACCATTAACTCTATAGTTAGTCACTCAGCAAAAGCATTTATTTCTTTAGTGGCAGTTGTATGGGTATCTTTGAATTAACTCAATATATTTGCTTTCATTGTTTCCTAGCTGTATGTTCATCATCTCTAAAATAGTGCTAAGCAAGAAGAGGTGAAATCTAAAACAAAGACTTGGACAATTTTAGTGGGCTCCACAGGAAACGTAAGAACTGTGGCACTAAACCTCATACAGTAAAAATCATCAGTGGCTCTCATACTATTCATCATTTGTGCTTTGCTTCCTCTTCTTTCCAGAGGGTCCCCTTCTTGTCTTCTCTCTTTGACCAACTTCCTCCCGGTATTATATTCAAGCCTGCTAATGACATCTAAGGGCAGTCCTTGGCATTGCTGACAGAACTTTATGTATTTGATTTAGTAATGGGGGGGGGTGCCGGGAATCAAACTCAGGGCCTTGCATTTGCCAGGCAGGCACTTATGCCTCTGAGCTATATCCCCGGCCCAATTTAATAAGTTCTAACTACATGTAAGTTCAGCATAAGCCACGTGATGAGTATCTCAAGGTAGGGGCGTTATTGACCACTGGTTCTGAGACTGGGAACAATAATCACACAAAAACAGTAAGTATCAACCTGACTGAGATTCTAAGGAAATGAACCTTTTTTTGACAGATTCAAGTAACTTAAGCAAATTTTCATTATTATTGTCTATTTATTCTCACTTAAAAAGAATCAAAATCTATGCCTCAGAAAATGATAATACCTTTCTGTCCCAAAGCAAAAGTAGCATAATGGCTTTTCATATCATTTTCACCTTAAATTTACCTAAGAACTGCCTTCAAAAGAAGTTCCATCCAGAAACCTCAAATGGTGCTCCCGAGTTACTTTCTTGAATAGTCTCCTCCAGGACAGCGTCCAGGCAAGCTGATTTTTTAACCTCTTAAACTCTTTCAGTGTAGCCCACTGAGTAAAAATGTACTACTGATCTCTCATTAAACTCTTTCCAGCTTTCAAATCTATGTTCTTACTCTTGCCTTCTGCCTGGCATGTGTCTCCACACTCTGCTGTGGGTAAAATCTGTCAAGACCTTTTACAACTCCTCCAACCCAAATCAATTTTAATTTCCCTGGAGTTCTCATAGGATTCAGTATGTCCTACTTTTTACTATCCTGTGTTATTTGTAAAATTGCTTTAGTCCTTTAGATTACTTGAGGACAAACGCACAAAGTACATTTAACGAATAACCCCTGGACTAGGATAGTAGGCTGACGTTAAGAAAAGTTGGAGGTCACCAAAACCCAAAACGCCTACCTCATGTTTATGGAATGCCTACCTCACTCAGGTGCCTGGCTATCTTCGGGAACCATAACAGGAGCCCTACCTTCCAGTTTAGCGGGTGCCACTGGTAACTAGTATGACCCTGGGTAAGTCATTTTCCAGATGCTGATTTCTGTACCAAGGAGAAATACAAATGGAAACTATTTCGCAAGTTAAAACCTACCTCACAGGAAACAAGTTGTGAGGAAAGCACCATGCGAACCAGAAAGTGCACAAAAGCCTCAGAGGTCGTCCTTCCTGATCTAGCAGGGGCCTGCCAGGCATGAAACTGCCTCTTCCGCGAGGAGGCCGCAACGGGCCTCGCGACGTCAGATGAAGCAAGGCGGGGCAAACGCCCAGCGCAGAGCTAGCCGGGAGCGGCCGCGGGAGCTCTCCAAGGTCCGGGCTTGCGGCCGCCCCACTGCGAGGCAGACACCAGTGAGACGCGAGACGGCGACGCCAGCCGGCCCGCAAACTCGGTAGGGTTAACTCTTCTGCCCTTGGAGCTGGAGCCTGTTCCCTGCAGGAAGGGAACGCGGGCTGTGACGCAGTGGCATTGGCTTCTCGACCAGAGCAACGGGCGAGACCGCGCCAAGACTCCGGCGCATCACTTCCGCTTCCCGTCGCGCACGCGCGCGCGCCCCAGACTTCGATGGAATAGTGCGGGTGGGTGTCTCGCTGAGACAGGTCGTGGACGGGTGGTGCGAGACTGTGCGTCACCAGCCCTCGGGCTCCACTTGCTGACCCGGCTTAGAGTGGCGCGGGCCGAGAGCTGCGCTCGTCAGAGCGGCGTCTGGCCGGGCGGCGGCTCACAGTTGAGCCCGAGAAAGCAGGAAGCGGCCTTTGTGAGAGTCGAGCTGTCTGAGGTAACCGAGAAGCTGCTTCCTTTAGGCGGCCGCTGCGAGGCGGGCGGGCGACGGGAGGCAGTCCCGTTCCGTAGGCAGCGGCGTTTCTGTCCCTAGTCTGAAGCTTGACCGACCGGAGCGAGGCTTTCATCTAGCTCCAGAAGCCATGTTCTGTACCATTTACGCAAGTTCAACCCGCGGCAGCGACGGACGCTCGCTCAGACCCTGCCCGCCAGCACCGTGTCCACCGTGAGGTGGTCGCAGCGTCTACCGCTACCCCCAGAGAAACTTTGCCGTCTTCACTGACGTTTTACTAGCTAGCCAGTGTTGCCACGGGAGGAGGGATCAGTGCAGCCGCTGGGGGTAGAGGTGAAGCCCAGTGGTGGGACGCTTTGCTGGGCATATGAGTGGCCTGGGTCCAGCCTCACATGCACGAAACAAGTAGCAAGTTCTGCTGATGCAAAAACAGTCCCTGTTGTCTTCAGAGCAGAAAGGGCAAAAAGGATTGTGCCATTTCTTTATCTGTCCGTGGCATCCTGGGTAGATTTTAGTTCATCTCAGGTAAAGTGAGCCTCGTGAAGCTCTACTTAGCCTCATTTACAGGTCTAAAAGACCCTTGAAGAAATATAAACTAGGCAGAAGGATCATTTTAACCGTCACCAGCTCCGTTTTGGCAGTGTAGCCCAGCGGTGGAGTGCTTGCATAAGCGAACTCAAGGCCCTCTATTTGATCCCCAGTACCGGGACATGGGTGGTGGAACAAAACAAAAAACACCAACTTCCCATTTTCTCATCTGAAAAAAAAAAAAAAAAGACACTATGTGAACAAAAGCCAGCTGTGATTATTTTTCTAGGTAGGTTAATTTAAAATTGTGTGTTAAATCTGTAGAGAATGATGAGCCCTAGTTGCTTAAAAAGGAGATGCTTTTTGAGAAAAACGTGGCCACTTTGTCCCTAATTATTTACCTTCTACTTTGGTTTCACCATCTCAGCTCTCCTGCCCTTGTTCGTAGAGTAAAAATGAGCGCATCAAATGTTCCATAAAGAGAAGGTTCCTTTGTGTTTTTTGTTTTTGTTTTTTGAGACAGGGTCTCACTATATAGTACAAGCCGGCCTTGAACTCGCTTATGTAAGCCAGGCTGGCCTCAAACTCAGGCAATCCTCCTGTCTCAGCCTCCTAAGCGCTGGAATTACAGGCAGGCACCACCACACCTGGCTGAAGAGAAGGTTCTATCTTCACATATAGATGAAGTCTTCTAGAAGCTGTACTCCTTCTTAAAGACTGAAATGATCTGTTAAAATTTAAGAGAAACTCACATTGTTCTCCTAGTCTTATTTCCTTGTATTTTTATCTTATGGAAAAAGAATAGGAAGCACATCAATTAAGTCTGGATATTCACATAACTTTCAGCTATACTAGGTACCAATTTCCCAACTACCAGCGTGTACTGAGTTATAAAAAAAGAAAAGAAAAAAAGCAGTGTTATCAGTTAACATTCATCTTCTCTGAGCTGTGTTGAACTTTGAGTACTATAACAAGAGAACAGGCCTGGCAGCTGATGTAAAAGGCCAAGCAAGACAGGACCTTTTCTTTCAGTTTTCTCCCTGTCTTGGTTACTTTTTTCTTGTTGTTGAGACAAAATGCCT
>RJWT010016901.1:0-19611 GCA_004365215.1 Cuniculus paca | reverse complement strand
AAAAAAAAATTGAAGGTAGAACAAGCTTAAAATACAGGAAAAATTCTTCCAAGAGCCACACCTAAAACATTGGTAGTAAAAATCTGTTTTGGCTGCAATCTAATAACACAAACTGAAAAGATACAGAAGCCATGATTTCTATACAAATTAAACCCTACCAACTTTGCTTACCCTCTTCCTCAGTGCAACATAAGTCTAAGTATTCAATAAATCCAGGGAATTTTTCTTTCTCTAAATCTTAATTTAGGATCTATAGTAAATAATGGTTTTACTTTACATGATATCATCCAGAAAATTGAGTAGGGTATCATAAGCAAAATAATGCCCCTTCCAAAGTTGTGCATGTCTTAGTGACCATTACCTATGAGTATTTTAGGTTAAAAGACAAAAGTTAGTTAGGGTTACAGAGACAACCGATGTTGTTAATCAGTTGTCTTTATGAGAGGAATAGTGTCTCGGATTATTCACATAAGCTCAACATATTCATTAGTGCTCTTAAAATTGAGAAGAGAATCAAAGAGAAATAGAACAATAGAAGAATGATAGAGAGATGCAACATGGCCTCATTTGAAATTGGAAGAAAAGAATCATTGCTAAAGAATATGAGCAGCACCTAAAAGATGGAAAATGTAAAGACTAGACGAGCTGCTAGAGCCTGTGGAACAGAGTACAATTCTGCTGATTCCTTAGCTTGCATTTAGCTCCATGAAACCTCTATCAGACTTCTAAAATATAGAACTGCAAGACCAATTTGAGTTGTTTTAAACTACTGTATTCTTGACAATTTTTTGTAATAGCAATCAAAAACTAATATACAGGGAGTGATTCTATTTGCAAATGAAATTCTAAAATTAAATGCACACTGATGGGCTATTTCTTGAGTTGCAAGAGAATTTCTCTGTTTATTATCAAGTTTTAGCCATTTGGCCTGTATATCTTCCTTTTCCATTATATTTGATGTATACCTTGAATTTGATATAGATGCCGTCTTGGGCATCTATACCATAGGTTAAAATTTTTTTTGACATAAAAATTAATTATTGGAACATAATTTGCTAAAGGTTGAGATAAACCCTACAAAATCCTTACTCAAATTTTTGCAATATCTTTGAAACCAAAAGCAAAGGAAGAACTCAAACATATCATTGAAGGCTTCATTTCCAATGGTATTTTTATAGTCTCCAACAGAATTATAACATTTTTATTCTCCAAGTACATTAAACTTAAACACAAGTACACTAAAAATACACACAAGTAGACTGGATTATAAACTTGACATGTTTTCCTTATTCATAAATGTCAGCAAAACAAGCACTTTTTAGTAGTACCTAAAAGAAATATTCTAGCATCAATTTTTCTTGAAGGCACTTGCTTCACTGCTTTGTATCTTATTCTGCTTTTACCATTGTGTGCATACATGAGGAGAGTCAATATATTTTTCCTCTATTTTAATGGAAAACTTAATTCAACTTGATAATTCCTAGTTTTAATTTTAAGATGTTAAATGTTAAAGCAAGATACATATATGCAAGTATATAATAGTACAATTCATAATAGCTAAATATTGGAAGTGGCTTTTATGTCCATAAAAACATGAATGAATGAAGAAAAGTGGTATTTATGCACAACAGAGTACTACTCTGTTATAAAACAAATGCACTGTGAGAACATGAAACTAAAGGAAATAAATCAGATACAAAAGTTAGACTATCACATAGTTACACTTATATGAGAAACCCAAAGAACAAATACAGAGCAAAATGAAAGACAGATAATAGGAATGAAGGAGATAGACCTTTGTGAAAGGCAAAGCCAATCAAGAAATACAGGGCAGTTGGAGGGAGGAGAGGGAAAGAGGATAAAGGAATTCAAATGTGTTATGTACACATACCAGCTTCACACAAGAAATGTAAGGCTTGTGTATTGTAAACATGTATAAAACAAGCAAACAAACAAAAATACAAAGCAAGGACGAAATGTACAGGGAGGGAAGAAAAAGAATGAAAAAAGCAAGTGAGATGTATTCTGTGTGTCAACTCCTCACAAGGAATGTAAACATTATGTACCACAAACATGCATTGATAAATAAAATAGTAAGCGATTACTCATCAAAAAAGAAATCTCTAATACATTTAATTGACATATGAAGCATTCCCTATATATATATATAGGAAAAACATCACGAGAGTCCTCTTTTTGTAGGACACAAGAGTAGTGAGGTGCAGAAAGTTGCACTGGTGAATTGTAATGTGAGAGGGAGAAAGCAATAGAATTTTGAGAGACACTAATTGACTGTTTGAAATCAGTAATATTGTCTGAACTGCATAAAGAACCTTGAGATAAAGACACATGCTAGAGTTAGTTCCATAGATACAGCAATGAGTTTTATAAATAGAACCATCAACCTAAGAGAAGGATCATAAACCTTTGCAATTGAGTCAAGGAGAAAGTTACAATAATGAATGAGTTTTGGTATTTATCTTAAAGTTGAGTTACCTGAATTTCAACCTATTGAAGACCACAGGATTTACTGGTTTTACTAGAGCTTTTCAACAGACTAGAAAACAAAAGTAAATACAAAGAATAAGAATAATTTTAGAAAAGCATTAACTTTGTGATGCTTTGGAGAAAGAAATTCTCATCTGTGCTGGAATGCCTATCAGAAGGAAACAAGTTAACAACTTTTAGATACACTTCTAGTTCCTAGAGGGGTGAGACAAATGTAAGGAAAGTGGCATACATATAAAAGCAGATAAATATGGATGTGAATGAAATACTCTAGAGTCTACCAGATCACTGTCATTACACCAAACTAGCAGTCTCCACTAAGGTTATGATCCTCACTAAAACCTTAATTAACAAGTCTATGGAGGAATTTTGAAAGACCATAATAAAATATCAACACTTAACCTCTGCCTCTGTAAAGGAAGAATAAGAAAAGATCTGGTCAAAACTTTAGAGAGATAATCTTTTTATAGCCAAACAATTGTTTGATGATACTAAATTCATCTTTCCAAATATCTACTAAGCCCCATTACCTCCGAATATGTTAATACTTAGTGATAAGTTCTTTACAGAGATTAACCACGTTAAAATGACAGTCTTAGTGTGGGCTGTAACCCAGTGTAATTAGTGTCATTTTGGAAAGAGGAAGTTTGGAGACACACACGTTCAGGAAGAACATCATATGAAGTGTCATAGGTAAAAGATGACTGATTACAAGTTAAGGAAAAAGAACTGAAACAGGTCTTTCCTCAGAACCCTCAGAAATAATTTTCCTGAATCTCGTATTTCTAGTCTCCAACACTGAAAGTCAAATTTCTGTTGTTACCCACATTTCTGTACGTGGTACTTTAATATAGTAATCTTAGAAAACTGATATAGAGGCACCAGAAGTTTCCAACAGGATACTAAACTATTTATAATGATGCAGCAAAATCCATTACTATCTTAAATTGACTTTGACATGAAACTTGGAAAAAGACAACATAAGTATTTTAGGGTGTGCCAAATATAAAAAATATAATTTTTCAAAAAGTATGAAAGTGAAGCTTCCACAATCACAGACTTAAGGGTCCTCCAAACATCATCAAATAAATTTTTATCATTTCCTTACTGGGGTTTGAATATATTTTCAATTACTATGTGTCAATTTTCAGATAGATTAAAGTATTTTGTACTTCCTACTTTGCGGTGAAATGTTTTATAGAAAGAGAACAAGGTACCCACTTTATAGGAAGCTTTAAAAACTAACTATATAAGCCATTATTCCTTACTCAAACATTACACTGCTTTCGACATCCATAATTTTCTGGAAAGATTTAATGACATAATGGTGTCCTTATAATAAAATTAGTAACACTTTTATAAATCCTTGAGCTTCCTTGACCATGAGTACTCCAATCAGTCCTTGTGCCTGCATAACCTACGATGTCAGGAAAGCATTAGCTGTGTTCTTATGAGTTTGTCACTAATGTCCATTCTTAAGAATTTTACCACTACTAAACTCTGCCTTGTTGCACACAGACATGGAAAAATATTGCAAGGGACATAACAACTTTACCCAGTTCAATCACCAAAAATTTAAGGCCGTTTTGTGAAACATCACTCTAAACAGCCTGATCACGATTATTAGGAGGTCTCATTTACTGGAAGAAGCATCAGAAGAGAATTATTCTTGGCTTCTTTGGAAGGAATTTTAATAAGTGGTATGAGCAACAATTTAACATTGAATTCCCAGGGAACTAGTCACATTTCATCACTAAGGAAGCATTTCAGAATTCCATACAACTATAGGCTTTTCCAATAAGTGACCTCCAAATAAAAGTTCTTAGCTCTCTAGACACAGTTGATTTTGGAAAGCAAATAGTTAATCCAAAACCTTGGAGAAACCTTATGAGCAGCTTAAATAGCAAACAGTTCCACTCAAGACTTCACATCAAGGTTGGAGTGTTGTTTTGTTTGTTTTCAGACAGGGTCTCGCTATATAATTCAAGCTGCCCTTGAGCTCACTTTGTAGCCCAGGATGGTCTCAAACTCGCAAAGATCCTCCTGCCTCAACCTTCTGAGTGCTGGAATTACAGGCATGTGCCACCATGCCAGGCTGTTCTTGTTATTTTTGATCTGTATGTTTATAATCATTGTTCTTCTTTTCTATTGACTCCAGGTTGCAATCTCCCCCATAATGGTTCTTTTGCTCTTCTCTTCCCTTTATTATAATTGTTAGATGAGAATATATTGATTGTAATGTCATTCTTTGATTATCTTTATTTAGCTCAAACAGAAATCACTGTCCTTACTCTGCTGATTTATGCCTCATCACAGTCCCCATAGAATTATAGCCAATGGAATTTCTGCTTATAAATGACCTTGTGCAAATCAACTTAGTTTTTTTGTAGTGTCTCTCTTTTGAGAAAAAAAGCAAATTACTAAAATATTCAAAGACAGAATTATAACTAGTTTTGCAGGTCTTGATTGATGTGTTTGTGTGTGTGTGTATCTCTGTGTGTGTGAGAGAGGAAGAGACAGAGACAGACAGAGAGATAGAGAGACAGACAGACAGAGACAGAGATACTCTGAAGTCAGGCAGTAAATGGAATCAGAAATGACCTTCTTTATGAGCAGGTTACATTTATAGCAAGACAAAAGGAAATGGCATGCTAAAAATTGAAGGGAGGTAGAGATAGTTTGATTGGGTATAGTTCACATCTGTCTGATTTGATAGGAACAGTTGGCCACTCGTAATTGGCTGAGAAATCAATTTATGCTCTATTTGCGCGTGAAGTGATGTCACTGTTTATTGAGAATATTGGGAGAAATCTTTAAGCCAAATGTACCATGTTTAAAGGAAGCTTTAAGCCCAATTTAGTAACAGTCTCTAAATTTGTGTGTTTAATTTAGAATTGAAATACAATTACTTTAATTTAGTTTTTAATGTAGAGTTAAAAATTCTAATATTAGTATAATTATAAATTTATGTCAAACACCTTAATACAGTAGTGGCCGTGTTACTTGCCTCCTGAAAATTGCAATAGAAATTCAAATACAGAACTCTTTTAATACCTTGGTTTTGACTTACAGTTATGAACAATTGCATGAACATTATTTTTATGCCTCTCCGTTTGACCCTACTTGATACTATTTCCTCTAGGACCACAATGTTAATGCTAATTATTTCTTTCACCTCAGATCATTAGGCACAGCACTTGGGGAACTGTTGGTATGCAAAGACATTATTTCTATAAAATTTATGATGTCTGAAAATTTCCCTTTTTCTCACAATGTGCTTTCATATTCCTTGGCCTGCTTTTGACTATTTTCCCAGGAGAAATGGTGTTTGCTGATTTCTTTACTATAGCATGGTCTGAATTGTTTTCATTTGAGTGGTCTTTCTACTTATTTCCATGCTTCTAAAAGTAAAGAGTTCAAATAATGTGAGACTTTTTTGTTAATTAAAGTCCAAAAATTGAACTTCACTTAGCATTCTTTTATTGCATTTCCCCTCAATTTTAGTAATTTAACAGGATCATTTCAAGACAGCTAATACTCTGATTACCAGTTATTGTAGTCATTTTAATGTGTCCCATAAATTAGAGTTCCTTTGAAGCTATAAAATATACAATAGTCTGACCAGTTTATGTTTGTATAACTTAACCATAAGAACATAAGTTACAATCATCAGACTTACACAAGATATATACATGTATATATTGATATTTCAATAGATATACATCTGTAGATGTAGATAGATACATAGCCAATTGTTTTCAGTCTTTCTTTGTCAAAATAAACCAGGGTTTTACTAAAGCAAATGAATCCTAATGGTCTTACTATGCTTTGACCAGAACAGTTATCGGCTGCACATAAGTTTTCCTCTAACATGTCTATCATCTTTTTCTCCTCCTTTTCACCCCTTGAGTTCAAATTCTATTCTCATCGTAAAATACATTGGTAAGTCTTGGTGTTACTTCCTATCATGTAATCAAAGGCACAATTACTTCTTCAGTTTAGCCCAATAAAGTAAGAATCTAGCTTATAATCAAGGCCAAGCTAGTCAATTTCAGTCAGTCAAGTTACTCAAGGTTTTACATCAATGGACACATCCAACCTGTAGTGGAAAATATTTCAGCCATGGATGGAAAAATTTGCATTTGTACTGAACATACACGGATTATTTCCTTTAAATTATTTCACAAATAATACAGTCTAAAAACTATTTACATTGGATTTACATTGAATTTTATCAACTAAGGAATCCGAAGATTAAAGAATAATGGAGGATGGTTATAGATTATATGCAAAATTATGCCATTTTACAAGGGTCTTGATTATAGGCCAATTTGAGGTCTCATAGATATTCTGGTACCAATGTACTACAGGCCCCAGGAGAATATTTTTGATTTTTATTTTTATTGATATAAGTTGGCAGTAGATAATGATTATATTCATCATAGAAAGTTGGCACATGTTCATAACATCTCTTAATTCTTTCTATGCTTCTTTTCATTTCCTTCTCTCCCACCTTTCTACATCTTCCCATTTGCAAAAGTTCAAGGGTTGAATCTGCATTCTTCCAAATTTGTGTGTCATGAACAATCTAATATGAAGGCAAGTGATCGCAGAGATTCCCTTATAGTACAAGTAAAGTCCAAAATATTCTTACAAGTAGACTTTGCAGAGGTTTTTGTCACAATTTTAAAGTTGCTTAGGTTTTGGAGCATTTGTAAGCTGCATTCTTCATACGTTCTCCCTTTTCTCTATATCCTTCATTATATATCTAGTCCTGTTTATATGGTCAAGAGTTAGTTTCTGATGCTTGTACCTACTGTTGGTATTTTGGTTGTTTCCTCCTGTAAGTCAGTGTCTAATATGTGGCTTTCTTAATCTTGACTTTAAACAAATGTAAAAAAAAAAATTAATGAAAAATTTAAAAAAAAACTTTTTTGTGTAGTGATCAATTTTTATCCAAAAACCATTGTTCTGTAGAATCTGATAAAATTTTGCATTATTTTCTCAACAGTTACTTCCACAGTCACTTTATATTTGTAAACCTCTATAAATGGAGGTGCGATAGTCTGTGAGTAATGTCATTGTTAGAAGCCTGTTTCTGATCTAGTAAATAGCATGCTTTTTATGAAAAAGTGAAGACGGATAGTCAAATGAAAAAATGCAGCCATTGAGAAACAGCTATTTTGAGTGGAAAAATCATTTTGAGTTTGTAAATACAGTATTGAGAACATTATGCACACATTATTCAGAAATACCTATGTGGTTAAACAAAAGACTCAAGTAATAATTCTTCATGAATTGTGTACAGTCTTGAAATAAAATTCAGAGACATAACAATAACTGTCAAATTTTTCTTGTTTACCTGCCCTGAAAGAGTTCGTGTAGATTTGCCCTTTGTGAGTGATATAAACCCTGTTGACTACTTTGCCTGATGAAATGGCCTTTTGAAGACTTACAGATATGACAGTATTGCTCATATTACTGTTTTTTCCTATCATCCATAAAACAGAGAATAAATATGGTCTTTTATCTATCTTACCTTTAAAGAAACTTTTTCTTGAATTTCATTGACCTTTTAGAAGTTTATTGTCTACTCATTTCCTTTCTCAGAATTTTCAAAGCCTCTAGGGCAATTTTAGTTATATGTGCTTGATATGCTTATATGAAATGATGTCATAAAGTATACACAAAAGGAGTTATATTTTTCAGTAGGAAAAACATATATATATGTTAAAACATTTAATCTGAAAAATCATCTATAAATCTTCATCAATGAATATGTCATATTAGCTGATTCTTACAAAACTGATGCTTGAATGAAATAAGGAATAAAAATGAGAAAACATGTATCATTTCACTTACCAGAACTCATAAAGAACCCAAATATCATTACTATAACTTGGATCCCTGCAGGAAAATGACTAGTGCTGAAAGAATTAAGTCTTTAAATGTATTATTTACCATTTCAGTAGCTTTTATATGTGTTTATTATAGGGATTCAGTGATGAGACTTTTTATATTCTACCCTATTGCTTGTAAGAATCTCCCTTCGGTCAGCCTCAGTTGCAGTAGACAGGTCTATTCAATCTCAAATTCTGCTTTTTATGTAGTCTCACAAATTGGCAAAACACATAATTCCATCTTATGTTTCAATAGCTTCTCTATGCTACTGGGTTCTATGTGGTGATCGTGCAACAGAGGCATTAATAACTCACAAGGATTCTATCCAGTGTCAAGAGAGGAGAATGTGTAGATATATACCCCATGCTTCAGATTGCCAATTTTTAGTGATAATCTTATGTGCATCTTCATGTGTCTCGGTATCACTGAGGCCTTGCTATCTTATTGCAGCAAACTCAATAGTACTGTCATATAGTGACTTTTCCTTCTGTGTTGTTCCACAGTCTTTCAAAACCACTTCTTGGAAAATTCAGATACATCTAAATATTTTTCTATAACTATGTTTTTTGACAACCTAATTTAAAATATTGGCATTGAATGAAACCCTAGAATGTGGAATCTCAGGATGCTATTATGGGAGGACCGCTCACTTCCATGTCCAAAGGCAACAAAGACTCCATTGTTGGTTTAGTGTGGTAATGGTAAATCATGGCATGCTGCAGTGTCATACAAACTATGATAACTTTATTAAGTGGTTCAATAAGAATCACAAGTTAAAACAAAAGCATTAACACTCTCAATAGCCTTAGACACTGAAGTATTTTAATCACTGAAATTGTAGTTTATGAAAATAAGTGGTTTTGGTAAAATGCATTGGAAATCATAAAGTAAGGAAATGATAAGCCAAGTCATCTGATGATCATCATCAGATCCTATTGAAGTCACAAACTCAACACTGAAATATTTAAAGAAAACTCTGCTGCATACCTGGAGGGTAGGCAATAAGAAAATCAGACCAAGGATACACTTGTAAGTCGAGTGGTTCAGCAAAGAAAATTGAATATACTGTCTTCTGTGCTAAAGTCAGGTCACTAAAGAGAGAAATGATTCACTGAGAGAGCAGAGGAACATATTTGGATGGATGTGCTTAATAACTTTGAACATTCAAACTCCCTACAATGCCTAAAAGATCACAAGACCTTTTGCTGGAGGATATTAATTTCACTTTGCCCAATAACTCTCCTAAAAACTGCCTCATTCCTTTGGTTGCAGACCAATAAAAGGATCAATTTTCCCCAAGAAAAGTAATGTAGTGCCTGGTCCAAAGAAAAACTTTTCCAAGAATTGAAATAATTGAAAGATTCTGATAAAATCTACCAGCAGAAACCAGACTAACACACATCAGTCTTTCTTGAGGGTTCTGGACAGAGATACATAGTGAAACGCAAAGATAGTTTACTAGCATGAGCATAATCTATCATATCTATCATTTAGGATTAAATGTCCTACAAAGATACACCTGTTATCTTTTCTAATGTACTTCAGTGTTGGCTCTTTAAGGTTCAGAACTGATAATACCTGTGAAAACTGGAAATACTAGAATTTACTTGGCAGAGTACTGAGGAAAGTGGAAAGTGGTTTGAATGATAAAAAAATGTGTTATGTGAGACTGAAAAATCTACCACCCAATGTATTCTCATCTCATTAAAGTGAGCTTCAACAAACTGTAGCCTTGGGCCAAATCCAGAGAGGGACCTACTTCTGTATATCAGTGAACTAAGAAAGCTTCTTAAATTTTTAAAAGGTTGTAAAAATAAGCAAGTTCTCCCATGTGGGAGAACACTATCTAAAACATGGTCTGTGTAACTGATAGAATGTAGAGCAAAAGCAGCAACCTGAGTAAGGTGCTTTGACCCTGTGAAACCTGCTGAAAAGCTGATGTTGGTAAGGTTGAGACAGATGGCGGATTAGGGTTTTGATGGATGTGTACAGCCAAAAATATCAGAAGCTCTGATCAGAAAGCTGATCACAGCACCATAAAGAAAAATTGCAATACATTATTTCATTTAGTTTCTAGAAATGAATCAGTTTTCAAAAGGAGAGCACGTAGATTGAAAAAAAAGGTAATTCTCTTGAGGCATTCCCTCAAACCGCACCAGAAATGAGCCAAGCAGCCTCCTTCAAGATGATCTTAGGCATTAACTAAAGTGCTTTCTTTTGGGAGGGAGAATACTCAGACATTTTCTGAGCTATCAAATATGGGACCTGAGTCAACAGGAAGATTTGTGTAGACACCATGAAGCTACTATTAGAGCGAGGCTTTTTCAAAATAAATGAAACATGGTATTGTGTCAGAAATCTGATTTCAAGAGTTCCAGTGGGTCTTCCTACTCAACCCATGGTTATTTCCCTGGTCCTCAAGTAAAGTCAGTGTGATTTAATATATGCAAACCAGGAAGTTTATTTAAAATCATTAAATCCATCAACACAGGTTGTCTTTCCATTTCTTTAGCTCCTTAATAACTTTTAAACAGTATTTTGTAGTTTTTAGTCTATCACTCCAAAATTGTGTTAAATTTATACTTAAATATTTTATTTTTATGTTATTATAAATAGAATTTTTGAAGTTCTATTCACAGGATGATCATTACCAGTGTAGAACAATATAATAGATATTTTATATAGATCTTTTATACTACTACTACTTATTAGTTCTAATACTTTTAGTAGATTCTTTAAGGTAGTTAAACACAAGTTAATATTATCCACATGTAGAAATAGGTTTACTTTTTTTAATTGAGGTAAACTTTATTTCTTTTTGTTACTTTATTACCTAATAGAGCATCAGGTATAATGTAAATAGAAGTAGCAAAAGTGGGCATCGTCTTATTGTTCCTGAATGTAAGGGGTAAATACAGACATTTCTTGTTTAATGACCTACGTATGTAACAACTGCTCAAATTTACAACCAAGGAATGCTGTTCAGACTTACAAGACAAGAATCTGAGCAGTAGTGCAGTCTAATAGTGGCTTCTTCTACAGTGCAGTACTGTCATTTCTGCTGATTGTACCCTCTAGTTTATGTTCTTACATTACAGTACTGTATGTAAGAGTTATACAAACAAAAGCAAAGTCAAGTTGGAAAATCCTTTGACCATTTCTTGGTTCAGAATATTGTACTATACACACTAAATGCAATTGCTCATTTAGCTACAAATCCATTTAACAACCTAGTCAAAGGAATGAAACTTGGTCATTAAGCAAGAAACATCTAAGTCAGTTTACACTATTAATTATGATGTAGATACTCTACATATGTTTTTTCCCGCATGAAAAAAAGTTTATAGAGTGTTCCTGTCAATAAAAGCTGTTGTATTGGATCAAATACTTTTTCTACATTTACCAGATGATCATTATTCTTCCTCCCATTCAATTAATACAGTATATCACGCTAATTGATTTTTGATTGTGAAACCAATCTTGCATCCCAGCAGTAAATGTCACTTGAAAATTATATGTTATGCTTATTTCAGGTTGATGGATTTAATTTGTTGTTAAAGATTTTCTCATCTCTACTCATAAAAGATAGTAGTTTGTAGATTTGTTGTGATGTCTTTCTCTAGTTTGGGCATCAGTACAGTATTAACCATGGAAAATATGGTAGAAAAATGTTTTCTGTTTAAATCATTGTTACCTGTTATTTAAATGTTTATCAGAAAGTTTTAGTAAATAATTTGTGATGAAAGAACTTAATTAGAGGTTGGTCATTTTTTTCATAAATTAAATTTCTCCAATTGTTAGAATCTTATAGACTTTTGTGCTGCATATGTAACTTTGGCTAAATATTTGTAGTTTTTATTTCTGAGGAATCCTTCCATTTATCTTAATTTTTTTAAAAAACGGTAAGTATAAAAATGTTCACTACATTCCACTATTTTCATTCATTTCTTTCTCAGTACTAAGAATTAAACCCAAAATCTTTACTCTGGTCTATAACTCCATTTTATTTCCAGGGTCTCATTAAGTCTCTAATTTGCTTAGGCTGGACTCAAATTTGCAATCCTTCTGCCTCAACCTTTCAGAGTACTAGGACAATGGGCATTCATTACCACACCAGCACCATTTTTACCTCTTAATGGCTTCATATCTATGGCGATAGTCAATATTATTTTTTTCCTAATATTAATAATGCATGCATCATTATAAATTTATAAATTTATTGACAGTCTTGACAGAGAATTATCAAATTTTATTAATATTTACCAAAGAAACAGCTTTTTGATTCATTATCTTTTTTGTTTCATTAATTTTTCCTCCTATTTTTTTCCTAATTTGTTGACATAGAAATTTGATTATTAATTTGTTTTGTCTTTTCAAAATGAAGATTTTGGTGATATGAGTTTTCTTCTCTGTACAGCTTATGTTGCAGCTCAGGTATTTTGGCATGGTTTTTGAATTTGTTTTGCTTATTTGTTTTGAGACATTGCCTTGCTATATTTCTCAGCCTGTTATGAAATTCAAAAGTTCAAGTGATCCTCCATGACAGCCTCCAGAATATCTGGTACTATTGCATACACCATCTTGACCTACTTCCTATGTTGTACTTTTTCTTTCAGTTTGTATCTCGTATCTTTTCAAACTTCCACTGCTTTTTATTAGTAAATTATTTGGAATTAGGTTACTTAATTTTCAAATATTTAAAGACACATTTGTTTTCTCTGTGTTACAGATGCATAGTTTGACTTCTTCATATGTCAGGGAACACATTCTAGTTAATTTCAATTATTTAAAATTTTTTGAGATTTGCTTTAGGCACAAGATATTTTCTTTCTTGGTAAATGTTACACCTTAAAAATGTATTCTACCTGCATTCAGTGAAGTAGTCTATATAAGTCACTTCCAATCAGTAATATGTTATCCATGAAAGATACATTGAAAGACTCTAATAGATGCCTGAAACTGTGGATACCATCCTATAAAAATATTTTTTATGTATGTATAGTCAGGATAGAAGTTTAATTTATTAATTAGGCATAATTAACAAGAATAACTAATAGTGCCATCAAAAGTTACTGTAGTAAAATAATGATTGCTTGAATAAAAGCATAGCAGTTAGTCTGAAACCTAAGACATATAAAATGACTAACACATAGGTAGAAGATATAGCATACATAGACTGGACAAGTAAAGTTCATGTACTAGGAGAGATGGAGTAGGATACTGCAAAATTTCATCACCCTACTCAGAATTGTGCATAATTAAAACTTATGAATGACTTATATCTTGAATTTTTAATTTAAGAGTTTTGACCTGTGGATGAATGCAAGTAGACAAAATCACACAAAATGAAACTAGGATAAGGAGAGACTACCTGTACCATTTTTATCTTCTCTGTTTTTGCTGATTTTCCATTATGTAATTCTATATGCTACCAAAGGGAAAATGTTGACGATCCCATCTAAAATTGCAGATTTGTCTATTTCTTCTTTCAGCTATATCAGTTTTGTGTCATGTATTTCGAGACTCTTGGTTTGGTACACTGGGGCTATGAGACGTTCATCATGGACTAAAGCTTTCTAATACAGTGATCTTGCTCTTTTTGAAAAAAAAATAGTTGCATGACATTCTTTTCCATCTATTTACTTACAAGTTTTATTTAGGCATTATTTTAAGGAGTACTGAGTTGGAATATGGATTTTCATATACTTTCCCAATCTTTTATTTTGTGTACTTATAATATTTAACATTTTTAAAAATTTGATATACTTGCAGCTTAATTTTTTCTGTCATTTAGTCTTTATTGCATTCTTTTTTTTCCTCAATTTCATTTTGCCCTTATTAAAAATTTTCATGAGTTTAAAAAATACATCCTTTCATATATTGTTCTTAGCAGTAGCTCTGACTATCATAATGTACAAATGTGACTCATCATAAAATAATGATAGCAATATTTTGTCCTTTCAAAAGAAGTGCTACTAGAGTTCTGGGACAAAAGCCAGGCTTCAGGGGTCCCAATAGACCAGACTAGGCCACCATCCCATGATACCACTGAAAGAAACCAGCGGTGTTGAAGGGCAAGTAAGAAGCTTTAATCAGCTTTGTGAGTGTGACAAACACTTTGGGATTTCATAGGAGAGGGTAGCAAAGGCAAGCATTGAGGATTTGCATAGCTGGGGTCAAGAATGTTATGGCTGGTGTTGTAGGTAATCCTGATCAAGCCATGGTCTGGGCAATCCACATCTCAAAACTGGTTCTGTTAGGTCCCCAGGGAGACATAATTGCCCAAGTAGACAATTCAGTTCCCAACGTGAGGCGACTGCTCCTGCTTCGGGGAACAGCCTCAGTTTACGACATGAGGTAATTGCCCTGGCTTGGCGGGGGGGAGTTTCATCTTAGGGTAGTTTCTTTATAGTTTCTGCTTTTTCTGAAATCTGTGGTGATTATGAATTTAAAATAACTGGAGGCCTCTAAGCATTGCTTCGGGGGGATTGGAGGTGGATATTGTAGAAGCTGGGAATTGAATTTCCCTGTAAATACAGAAAATTATTTTGGTTACTCTTTTATTCTTGTCCTTTCAGGCTGGGCAAATTTAAGGCTAGTAAGCCTTGCAACACAGATATTTCTTATGTGTTTACTATGCCTATGTGAAGAGTTGAACAGAGATCTGACCCAGTTTTCAGGTAATAATAAAGAAATACAAAATGAAAGCATAAACTGGGGACGTAGCTCAGCAGCATAACACCTGCCTGGCAAGCGCAAGGCCCTGAGTTAGATTCCTGGTACCAAAAATAAATAAATAAATAAAATTTAAAAAAAAATGAACGCAGAGATACTATGCTTTATCTAGCTTTTATTCTCTGCCGGTCTAACCTGTAAGTCCCTGTTACAGACATATAAAAACCGTACTTCTAATTTGGTCCCCTTACCTTACTCATTTTAAAATCGTTTTGCATGCCTTTATTTGGTAACCCGAGCAATTACTTTGAGAATAACAATATGCAATATAACAACCATTGTCAAATTCCTATCACTTGTTTCGAAATCCTATATCACCATTGTTTTGTTGTTGTTGTTGTTGTCATTTTGCTTTTGTTGTTTTTTAATTGTTTGCTTCTTGATTTTTCTGATTTTTTTTCTTTAAAATAAAAAAATTAATTGAAAAAATAAAATAAAATGAAGAAAGCAAAAACAAAAATAGAATACAATCATTTTCTCCATATCATGGTTTAGATCTAGGTGTCCCCTCCAAACCTCGTGTGTTCAGAGGTGAAGGTTTGAGAAGGTGCTGTTCATGGTACATAATACCCATCCATGCATTTGCATACTGATGAGTCTGGCAGCTGAGTGCTGTTAGGATGTAGGGCTTGGGTAGCAGCAGGTAACTGGACTAGTGACCTGGAAGGGTGTATCTCCCTCCTCACACCCTTCCTTCCCTCTCCGCTTCCTGGCCATCATCAGTTTTCCTGCACCAGGTCTTCCACCATGGCCTTTCTGCCTTGAAGCCTGCTGATTTGATGGAATGAAATCTTTAAAGACTGAGAGTCAAAGTAAACCTCTCCTATGAGTTGTGGGTATTGGGTATTGTGAAAACTGACTGAGACAATCCAGTATTGGATGTTGTTATTATTTTTGTTTTAATAATTGAATATATTGTATAAAACTTATGAGAAGAATAAACTAATGTATGTAGCCACCTTTCTTCTTTTTCTCTATTGTGAAGGTCCAAGTTTCCTTGATTTACAATTTCTTTTCTGTCCAAAGAACTTCTTTTAGTCATTGTTTCAGAATTGGTCTAATAGTGAAAAATTATTTTATTTTTCTTCATCAGAGAATGTTTTTATTTCCACTTGATCCTTGAAGGATATACAACTCATGGCTGTCATTTCTGTACTTTCAGCACTTGAAAAATGTGTGGCTTTCCTCTAGCCTTCTTGGTCTGTTGATAAATCACTGTCATTCAAATTAGTGTCCCGCCAAAGGTAATGGGTCTTTTCGCCCTGGCTATTTTCAAGATTTTTCTATCTCTATTTTTTTGAAAGTTTAACCCTGATGTTATGTGGTGTGCATTTTTTGTTTTATGTGGAGTTTGCTTAGCTTTTCAATTCTATAACTATAATTTTCAGTAGTCTTTTAACTTCATAATCTTCCTCTC
Organism: Cuniculus paca; assembly: GCA_004365215.1. NCBI lineage: Eukaryota > Metazoa > Chordata > Mammalia > Rodentia > Cuniculidae > Cuniculus > Cuniculus paca. The sequence continues at coordinate 3,050 of RJWT010016901.1, read as the reverse complement.
ATTCTCTGGTGTTCTATATCAATCATATAATCTTTTATTAATGTCCCATAGATCTCTGCTCTTTTTTTTTCTTTTTGAATCATTTTCACTGTTACTCATATTAAGTAAATTCTATTATCTACCCTCAAATATGTAGATTCAGGTTTCTGTCATCCTACTCTGCTATTAATCTCATCTTATTTCTCTTCTGTTTCCATGTAACAGTTTCCATTTTATTTTTTAAACATATTGTTATGGATTAAAAACTGGTGGTCAGCTTAACACCAGCTGAATTAAATCAGCATGGTGCGGAGTGTAGATGGCCACCTGAGGAAAGTTACCAGCATAAAAAGAGACTTGGAGAGGAAGAGCGGTAGTGTTATGGGTTCTCCTAAGGGCTGCTGTTTGGAGCCATTGGTCCTCCTGGAGGAGCTTGTCAGACTGGCTCCTCAATATGACTTTGGCCATTATCATCAGAGGAGCTCGGGACCTCATTGCTGAGAGTGGCTGCAGTTCACTTTGGGAGAGCTCTGGTCCTTATGTTGAGCATTACTTCTTGACTCCGGAGGGGAAAATGGTTGCTATTTAAACTCCAGGAGTTGTCACACTGGCTTCCTGGTATGTACTCAACTGTTTTCATCATAGGAATGCAGGACCTCATTGTCGCTGAGGATGGCTGTGGTACTTTTTGGCAAGCCCTGGTCCTTATTTGAGCATCACTTTTTGTCTTCACTACAGAACCCTCAACCTACTAGCATAGATCCTTCATCCTGCTGGCATAGACTTTCTAGTTTTCACCGCAGGCCGTTGGGCCTTCCCAGTGCAGATCCACCAAACAGACTTGCGTGAGTCTTTCTTGTGGGCTCTAGGCCTCCAGTTGGACCCATAGGAGGCACTGTCATGGGCTCTAGGTCTTCAGCTGGACTCATGCAGGACATTGCTGTGGGATCTAGGCCCTCAGCTAAATTCTTTTTAGGTCTTTGGTGTTGTGAACAGATTTCCTTCACTTTCTTGTGTTTAACACTGGGTAAACATCATAAATAATATTATAAATTCTGTGTCCTGATTATAATCCTTCTCCCTGAAACCCCTGACTACAGCACATATTTTGATGAGATTTTCTATATTTCATATTGTCTCTAGAAAATTTGTAATTGTTTGTAGAAGTAGTTCAATGATTGTTGCTTTAACATCTTTGTCAGATAATTCCAGCATCTGATTTATCTTGGTGCTGACATCAGTTGTCTTTTCTCCTTGAAACTGAAATTTTCCTGGTTCTCGATATGATAGATGATTTTGTTTTCTAGTAACCTAGACATTTCATTCTTTATAGGGGGAGGAGTACTGGGGATTGAACTCAGGACCTTGCACTTGCCAGGCAGGCACTTTGCCACTGAGCTAAATCCTCAGCCCTCGACATTTTGTTCTTAATATTAGGAAACTGTTCCTATTTAACTTTTTATTTCAACATGTGGTCATCCTGTATATGTTTACTTTTGTGAGATCCAGTTCCAGTGACAATTTGATATTCAGAACTTTTACAGTAATATTTTGGTCTTCTTGATTTTTCTACTACTTCTGGAATTCCCAGTAATTCCATCTTTACTGCTTGAGGGGACAAAAGGAGTATCCTTAATGCAGGTTTTCCCGGACTTTACTTGGAAAGAAGTCTGGTACCCTATAGGAAGAGAAATTTTCTTTATTTGTGACACTGGATGAGGCAATGGAAACTAAGACCTTACTAGAATAGAGAATTCATCCCAAAAGGCACGTAAAGTTGTGGGGTCCCCTTTGTGTGAGCATAACAGAGTGCTTCTTGGGCTAGATAATAACTCTGGCTAGATTCCCATTGCCGTTGACCTCTGCCTTTGGTTATCCCTGCATAATAAAGAAAGTCTCAAGTCTGTAGGTACAAAGAACCTTCTTGAGCTGGGTGCTCATGACACTAGTGCCACCCAACAACCCAGTGTCTGTGTTTTGGGACAAGAGGGTCTTCAGGTTTAGCAGGGGAAAAAAGCACTTTGAACACTTGATTTTACTGAGGCTTCATAGAGATTCTCCTTGCAATCAGTGCTAATGCTTTCAAATATCTCCTGTGTTTTCTCTTGCATTGTTACAAGGATTTATAGATGTTCTCACTGGAAAAGAGTAGGGATTCATGTGCTCTATCCCATCCTGCCCAAACTAAAATTCCTTTCATGAATTTATACTTCTTTCATTAAATAAGTTGGTTTGTTTTCAGATTTAAATAATACATATGATATATTTTAGATCTTTTAAGAGAGACAAACATTAATTATATGAAATGGGTTATTAAAATTTTCACTGATAATCAGATTGTAATGAAAAGAAATTTTTCCAATTAAAGAGAACTTTCTTCATTCTATTGTTTTTAACTCTAAAACTATCACTTTTTTTTTTAGAAAAAACAGGTCCACAATATTTCATCCTGTTATTCATATAAATATTATTGTATGGTTCACGTTTGATTATACTTTCCTGTTTGATCAATGAATATAGGTAAGGAAATTTTGACATTCTGGGTTTAGAAAGTCTCCAAGAGTTTTCTTAGATAATGTTTAATGGAGCTATCTCTGCAAAGTCTTAGTTTACACACAGAGATTTAAAGGGAAATGTGAGGAAGACAGAGTTACACTAGACAGCAGATTTTTAGGATGCTATTTAACTAATATATCAATAATCAAGAAATATGACTATAGAATATTAAATTAAAATTTTCTAAATACAATGTATATGTTTATATATCTTATATTTATATAATACACAACATATGTAAATTACATAGTCACTGTCTCTCTAAGCTAAAGTGTAGCTCGCAAATTAGCTCCTGTTTTCTAGGTTTAAGGACTATTCATCCTATGACAGATGATGACTATACCATTATCAAGAAAGCAGAAAGAATGTCTGCTTTTAACTGTTGCCTTGAGATCTCATCCTACCTTATGTATCATTTGCTGCTATTGTATGTTTTTTGCTTGATATGCATGATTTCCAATATGTAAGAAAGTTCTAACTTAGAGATTATGAAACAATCTTTTTCTTTCCAATAC
>RJWT010016900.1:8837-19689 GCA_004365215.1 Cuniculus paca | reverse complement strand
CCTGACTCAGCCTCCCGAGTGCTGGGATTACAGGCGTGAGCCACCACGCCCGGCTTCACTTTTGACTTTCACAACAAATAATATAGATTGTAATATTTTCAAAAATATCCAGGAACTTCCTGAAATATTCCCAGGGTCTCATTCTTTTCATATTAAAATTGTTTTCTTTTGAAACTATGATTGTGTCATCATTCCTAAGAATAATTAAATATTTATTATTTTATCATTTTTGGCATTCTGTTTATACATAACTTGAAGTTTAAAGACATTCTGTCTTACTACTTTTATTAACTTCAAAAAGTCCTTTATTACTTTTGAGATTGCAATTTCACTTTAACATTACCTTGTACTGTATTTAGTTTGGATAGGTGATTCAGCCAAGACATAAACTATTGTTTAATAGGAGGAATGTGTTAATGGAGATTGATTTTATATGATCAGGTAGTAAACATCTAGTCTTACAGCAATGTTCATTTCAAAACTTCATAAATACATATTGAATATGCAGACAAACATAACTGCTTGGTTTTATTTTCAATTTATTTCAGGCAACTGTGAATTTAGAGATTGCTGAAAGGACTATAGCTCTTGACTTTATGTTTTGCTTTTGCTGGAGAGTGTTATTTACTTTCTATGGTCTTCACTATGTTCTTTTAGTGGGTCCTCTAAAAGATGTATCTCTTCATAGTAGTATATTATGTTTGCATTATTTATCAGTACCAACACAATTTCAAAAGTTAACAAAAACTTGAATTAGTAGCCTGAACTCTATTGATCACATGTGTTAATTCTATTTTGAAGCTATGCATTTTTGGGTAAGAAATATATTTTCATGTAATTTATAAATTTTCAGTGCCTAATTATTTTAGTGTACAAGTTTTTCTTTTGTTCTCTTGCTGAAATATCACTCATGTGGAAAGGACGTCCTTATCAAGCACAATTAGCCAGGTGAGAGATCTCACTTAAATCTGCCTCCTGACAAGGAAAGAAAAAGCATATGCAGGCTCTGTGTAAATACATTTGTGCTGTAAGACTTTGATATTTTTACTGATGCCAGCATGCATTCTAGCACCTAATTGTAAGGGCAGAGATGAGGATTATAATGAAGGGGAAAGTTGGCTGTTCATCTTTAAGAATCAGGATTGGAAACAAGCTTCCTACCGTTTTGAAAGAAGACTTTCCTTTGTGTTTCCCTGTGCTTTTAAATGGATGCAGTTGATTTTTCCCCCCTTTATCACTAACCAGCATGTGAGATTTCAAATGAATGCTGTGGTCCGAAAGCCTACCCTCTGTGTCTAATGAATTCTCACTCCAGGAGTGCCTTCCTTTCCTCCCTCTCTCTATCTCCATTCACCCAAAGGTGGACTGTTTGAGCCTCAGAAATACAATTATCATATTAATAAAAAATGTGTGCACAATGCATTACAAAAAGTTATGGAGACAAGGGAAGGAAATATCTTTGTGGTTGTTAAGGCTATAAATTTGCCTTCTTTCAAGATCTATGCCATTCATTTATTCAGTTATTTATATTTTCTTGAAAAATCGTTTATTGAGGGCCAACTGAATGCCAAGGAGAATACACATCCAGATCCATGAACTGTGCCTTAAGAACTTGAAAGTGTCATGAGAGAAGTGGACATTAATTACATAGCCAAACACATAAATAAATATAAAACACATTTATAAAGAAGTATAATTTTTACTTTAAAATAAATATATAGGCATATGCAAATAAGGAGATATTCTGGGCACTAGAGTAATCAATCTCAGTTGAGGGGTTCAAGAAATCTTCCTGGAAACTGCCTTTTAAGGTAATATGAAATGTATAACTAATAGGCAGGCAGGTGAAAGTTGAGGACGCCAAAATAAATCCCGGTGAACGAGGAGCAGCTACACTTATTCTTTGAATTTTGAGGAGTCTTTGTACAATGTTTTCAATTTAGGAAAGGAATGCATGGATGTCAGCTATGATTTTATTTTAAATTACTATTTATCAAAGCTGAAACCTTCACTTTCAGTAATTTATATTTACCACTTACATAAAAATATTTGGGTGGAAAACTGAGTTCAGAGGTGTGATGTTTCATATTTATTATGGTAATATTTTAGCTTCAGTTATAGATTGGTACTTTGGTTATCTGGTCCCTGAACTGCCACTTAATTTAGCTGTGTTTAACCTAATAAGTACCTGGTAAATTCTTTCAGAATTTATTTGATATTTGTAGACATCGCTAAATGGAAATAGCGTAGTAATATTGTTAATGTTGTTCTAGGACGCTTCCTTGTCCTTTTTAAAGATAGTTACCATTTCTAACCAAAGAACATATTCAAATGATCTTTTTTAGGTATTGACAAACTATAGCCCATGAGTCAAATTCAGCCCAGCACATAATTTCATATGAGTCTTTGGGCTAATAATACTTTTTACAACTTCGAATGGTTAAAAAATAAAAACAATACTTTATAGCATATGAAATATTAAATAAAATCCTAATTTAAATATCCACAAGTGATGTATGGACATACCCATTTGTTACATCCCATCCTTGGCTGGTTTCACAGTACAGTGGCAGAAGTGAATAGATGTAAGAGAGACCTCATAATTCATGAAGACTATAGTGTTAATTGCTACTCATCTGTAGTTGTGCAGCACATCTGGAACTTTAACAATAAAGAAGAAAAGATGTACTGGCCTCATGGATTTTACATTATAATAGGAGATAGACACAGATGCAAATATTAATTAGTAAGATTCTTCCGAGGGTCATAAGTGCTTGGTCAAAGTGTAATAGGGTCATGTGAGGAAAGTGCCTGATGCATGGGGCTACATTATCTAGGGAGGGTCAAAGATGTTGGATAGGACCCCAGTATGTGGCAAAGAGTCACCCCTGGAAAGAAGGGAAGAGAAAAAATTATGAGAACAAAAATACTGGAAAAATCTTGAAGATTTCTGGAGAAAGCAAAGAAGCCCCATGTAGCTGAACGATTGTGTATGAAGAGAGTGACTGAAGTCACGGTAGAAGATGAAAGACAGGTGAATGCTCAGTGTGGAATCTTCTGATCACCTCACTTCTGAAGACTCTGCCCAAGACCTAATCCTTTCACTAGACCCTCTCACTAAACACTAGATCAGTCTAATGAGTCATCTCAGCCTCTGTGCACTTTTAGTTTCTACAGGTGGGTCTATTGTGTAGCCAGGCTTTGGGAATCACAAATGTTTGACCTTAGGGAGTAGACAATGACAAGGAGTGTGGATCTTATTCTGAGTGAGAGAAAAAGCCACTAAAGAATTTTTGGCCACAAAGTAATATGTCCAGAATCATAATGCAAAATATTCCCATTGGCTGTTCTGGGAAAATTGTGGAGGCAAGAAGTTTGAGGATGTGTCAGGACTAGCTCAGCTAAAAGAATTGTAGTGAAATATCAGTGACAGTGATAAGTGTCCCAAAGAAGGAGCACATCACAGAAATATGGATAAAAGCATTCTTGGATACGCTAGAAGTTTGGAGTTGGAAAAAGAGAGGAATCAATATATTTAGTGTATTAGTCTGTGTTGTGTTGCTATAACAAAATACCTGAGACAGCATAATTTATAAAGTTAAGAGTTCTACTTGTCTCCTTGGTTGTATCACACCATGACATAAGCAGGAAGGAAACTAGCAACACGCAGAAGGGGCCAGGCACATGAGGTGGCCTTACTTTATAACTCACTCTGGTGAGAACCAACGCACTACATGAGATCAAGATTAATCTTTCAAGGGAAGTCTCCATGACCCGACCACCTCCTCAAGGTCCTACCACTCAGAGATTCTACCCCCTCAACACTGCCGTACTGGGACTCAAGCCTACAGCGTGTGAACCTCGAGGGGAACAAATGATTATCCAAATTATAACACCTACCAACGGGGAGCAACACAGTGCCAATTATGAAGATAGAAAGAAATTAAGGAAAGGAGTAGATTTAGAAGTGGGACATGGAAATTGTAAAGTTTATCCTGGATGAGAGAAGTTTTAGGTAAGTATTGGATCATATCACTCATTCACTCAAAAACAAGCACAAACTGTTGTAGTCAGAGTTTTCAAGAAAAACAATTACATGCAGGACACATAATTCATAGTATTATTTTATAACAGTCACCAAAGAGTTAAATGCAAGAAGTGCAGGAAATTTGTTCACACACTAAGACCCAAGCAATCCAGCTGAGGGCCTGGATCCCACAGCAATGTGCTGCATGAATTCAGCTGAAGACCTAGAGCCCATGACAGTGCCCCTATGAGTCCAACTGAAGGCCTAGATCCCACGACAATGACTCATGCAAGTCTGTTTCACAGATCTGCCCTGGAAATGCCCGAAGGTCAGTGGTGAGAGCTAGAAAGTCTATGCCAGCAGGCTGAAGGATCTGTGCCAGTAGGCTGAAGGTTCTGTACTGGAGCCAGGAAACAGTGCTCAAAGTAAGGACCAGAGCCTCCCCAAAAAGTACCACAACCATTCTCAGCAAAGACAAGGCCCCAAGCTCCTCTCACAGTCAGAATAGCTGAGTTCATATCAGGAATCCAGTGTGACAAGCTTCTTCTGGAGATTGAACAGCACACCACCTTCCACTCTGGAGCCAGGAAGGTGTAAAGACCAGAGCCCCCTCAAAGTGAATCACAGCCATTCTCAGTGACAACAAGGTCCCAAGCTCCTCTGAAGATAACAGGCAAGTTCATATCAACAAAGAAGCTCAACAAGCTCCTCCAGGAGAACCAATGGCAACAAGAGAACCAACAACACCCAGAAGAACCAACAACACCGACTTCCTCTCCAGGTCTTCTTATATTGGCAACAATCCTCAGGTGGGCCATCCACACTCAGCTCCACGCTGATTCAGTTCAGTTGGTGTTACAAGTTGACCACCAGTTGTCAGTCCATCACACAAACAGAATAAAGAATGATGACCTGTGCTATGCAAAATACCATTCTAAACACTGGAAATTATAGCAGTTTAAAAAATACAGGTAAAATTCCTTGCCCTTGTGAGATAGCAGGAGGTGGGTGGTGGGGTGTATAGTCAGAAAGGCAAAGGGGAGTAGCCATTCTGTGATGTAGAAATTTACAAGTCCTTTGGTTGACAGATTGTCTTGGCTCAGCTTTTTTTTACTGTCAAACAGTTAATGTTTCAAAAAATGGTGCATGAAATACAAACAAAAGAAACACGCTATGGAGTATTTGCTGGGAAAACAAACTGACATGGAAAAGCACCTTTTAGGGACTATTGTTTTTCTTCTGCATGATGACAGCAGATCCTGTTGAGCTTGAATGGAACTGAAGGTAGCTAAGAAAGTGTGACCAAGTATAAGCGAAAATGTATCCTCAGTACCTCACAAAAGAATAAAGAGAGCTTTGTAAACTTTTTATTGGACCAAGTGTTGAGTGATCAGAGAAAAGGAACTGCCTGAACTCTAATACGGAAGAGCTAAGTATACCAATAAGTAAATTTAAAGGCATCTGTCTAGTTGTTCTTCCTCCTGGTGACGTGTCACAGTACAAGCCAGCTAGAGCAACAAGGACTGTAAGATCCCGACAGTACCTGAGCATGAAATATAATAGTTAGAATAATAGTTTCCATTTGTATAATACTTTTACACTTCAATATTCCCCGATTATCCAGAAAAGACTGAGCAGGTGCTATTGTCTATGTTTCACAAAAATGCCTCCCAGGAGAAAGAACTGTGTGGGAAGAGGTGAATGAATACAAACGCAACGGGATGAAGCTAATGAGACTTGGAAATAAGATAGAAAATGACTACGGTTAGAGGGAGAGAAGTTGCTCTAAATATCTATAGTCTGGTTTGGTTACTTCCTGCTACTTGTGTTATTTGCATGCTAATTAATTGCATCATTTGTGTATCAACTTACGATGATAACAGAATGAGTATGCTTTGCTGCAACAAGAGTCTCCAACTCAAATGCCTGAATTGTAGGCAGATGATTTGAATGAGTGAATGTGTGTAACTTAGGCTGTGCTTTATGGGGAAGCTCAAGTACATTCTACAGAGCCAGTTCCTGCCCAGGTAGGATAAGCATGCTTTGCAGGAGTGCAGGTTCTAGCTATCATTTTACAAGAGAAGTTAGAAAGCATATTTAATATATTACATTAAATCTTCCATTTTCAATATTTGTAAGTCATTTTTAGAAATATATTAGATACCCAACAGCTAGAGATTTAGGAGCAGATTTGGCCCACATGTTACCAATTCTAAACCATCGATTTACAAACACAGAATTATCTATCAATCCTCTACTTAAGAAATCTTGAAGTCTATTTCAAGAGAAAATATTTGCCTTAATATCAAATTGAATACGTAATATCAGTGTCAGTAGTTACTACTTCAAGTGGTAGTGGAAGATCCCTGGAAATAGTTTTAAAATTCCAAAGGGCTTGCATACATTTTAAAAGTTGTTTTGTTGGTATCAATTTCTATTAAATTCAAATGAAGATGAACTATAATCCTAAAAATTTGGTGACTAAATATCTATGGATTTTATAGAATGTTCAGATAAATATATTCCCTTGGGAACAGAATCACATTGTCATTCAAATGTCCATAGGTTTTCCTTTAATTTTGTGGACTCATAAATTCAAATGTAATGTTAGACAAAGTTTGGTAAAAGGGAGCATCAGATCTAATTTAGTGACTGTTATTCTCACTATGTAGGAATTTGGTGTAGGATAAGACGTATGAATTTTGAATTGTCAGATGTATAACATATATAGACATAGATGTAGATACAGATATAGGTAGAGACATATCTACATATATTCCTGCAAATGTGAGAAACTAGTTAACAAGTTGATTGCTCTTGAGCATACATAGCTCTTGGACATAGAAAAATGCAAACTAATTTATGTAAACTAGCCCAGCTAGTTTATTTTTATAAAGGAAAATCAAATTACAGAAAAGCAGGATACAAATATCATGATGTCATTAGGCTAATGAAACGAATGGTTCAATTAAGATTTTTAAAAATGTAGTCCTAGTCTCTACAAAAACAATAAACTCTGGACCCAAAACCTACATACACAAATACCTTGGGTAAGTAAACCAAAAATCTTAAGAGGAGGTGTATAAGACCCACTCCTTCCTGTCTAATTTATTTTCCTTCTTCTTTCCATTCTTTATTTTTCTGTTCTTTTTAAGATACCCTAAATTTGAGTTTTGTTTTATTATGCATGTCTTTTTAGCTGTTGTTGCAAAATACACTGGTTAAATTCATTGATGGAAAGGATGTAATTGGATATTAGGAATGAACACATGGAGATAATTTAGAAGAAGCTAAAACATTTTTTGGTTGAAAGCAATTTGTTTTGCTAATTATCTGGGAAAAATTATTTCCTGGAGGAAGACAAACTAATAAAGGTAAGAAAGACAGAAAAAAAAATAGAATATCCATTACCCCAAAGCAATTGCTGTTTATATTTCAATATGTGATCTTTATGACTTTTCTCATGAGAATTTACGTGTTTACAAACATTGATTCCTACTATAAATTATTCTTTCACTCAAGGATTTTCAAACCAGGAATTATGACTAATTAGTGGGTTACAAAATTGATTTAATAGTTAATTATAATCATTAAAACAATTAATTTAAACAATATTTACTGTGAAATGAGAACAAACTGTTCAAAAGCAAAGAGAAACTGGGATGGGAAAAAGAAAATAAGAAGGAAAGAAAAAGGAAAAATAAATAAATATATATAGATATATAGGTACATATATACACAAAATAGTTAAGATAGTTACACTACTAATTGCTATTAGTTCATTGAAAATAAAATTTTGTGTACATATCATTTGATCAATTTTTCATGCCTACAGCTTGTATTATGAGCAACTACTTTGAATATAACAAAATGCAATGTACTAACCATTATTACTCTCCTACAATCTTGTTTTGAAATTTTGTACCATTGTTTTTACTGTTCTTTTTCTTTAAAATAAAAAATATAAAAACAGTAAATACAAAAGAATAAGAATTTTATTTCAAATATATATGTATATATATGTAAATGTCTTGAGATCACACTGTAGTCATTTCCTTGTCAGTAAAAATTCTAGAAAATCAGTATTGTAGCTTGCTTTTCTCACAAACATCATAAAAGCACTTCTTTTAACACATATGGACATATATTATCACTTTTAATTTATACTGGCTGTTTCACAACCTATTCCTCTATTCCTGAACAATAAGTTAGTTCTGATTCTTCTGTCCTATGGGGTAGTCAGGAACATCTTTGAATGCCCTTTCAGGTTTTCTTGTTCAGTAGAATAATGAAGCTCGTGAAGAACACAACATTCTCACAGCCTGGGAAAGCTTTATAGATGTGCATGAGTGTTGTGTTAGGAAAGGACATCATTTTAAGTTACTGCTCTCTACTTTGAGATGTGATCTTTTGCTTGGAGGGAATCAGTTTCAAGTTAATCCTTCTCCAGTTTCATCTTGGGGAAGTGATCTATTGACTTTGATCTTGTGAAACAGTTTCCAGTCCATTCTATTTCTGCTTACAGTGGTTTCAGACATATTGAACTCTCATTTGGTCTTTGTTATTGCTAGATTGATTCTGCAACAAAACCCCAAGACTTTAGAATTCTTTCAGCCCAAACAGTAGAGGCCTTGATGTGATTTTGTCCTCATCTCCTTGTTATTAATGCAAGCTGATTCAGAAATAAAACAAACTCTATATTAACTATTGTTGTATTTAGTTAGGATAGGTGTTACAATACTGTACATGAAATCTTGCTTATGTCTCTGGATTTTGTACTGATTTTGAAAAGAAAAATAACTATGATTTCAAAAAACTATTAGGTATTTTTTGGTCTCTTAGCTATGTTTCCAATTCAGTATTATGCATCATTGTACTTTGTCAATGATCCTTTTTTCTTTCATTGACTTGCAGGTTACTTTGGGCCACATCAGAGAATTAATGTAACTTCAAGGATTAGTTCACAAATTGGGTGAATCTTTAATATGGACTTTTTTCGGAAAAAGACCCAGCCTATTGGTCAACAACTTTATCTTACCCTGAATGAGAATTTGAAATTAAAAGTCATGGAGACTATTATAGGATTGTTGAACCTTGTTAGCATTTTAATTTTATGCTGTAAAACTTGTAGTGATAAAACCAATTTATGTGTTTACAGAAGAGTTCAGGTTGGGATCCAATATGCCCTGCCTCACCAAAGTCTCATTATTTGGAAGGTGTTGTTGCTATCTGATAGTATTTAAAGAACTGAATGGATCAGGAGGACTATTCCTTCATCAAGTGAATTAGTCAGTTGTAGAATTCGTAAGTCATTCCGTGAGCTATTATAGAGAAATGGGACCTAATTGGATGAGGTGAGCCACTGATGGCATGCCTTTGAAGGTTAAATCTTTTCTTTGGTCCCTTAGTCTCTGGATCCTTTCCTCTAACTCTGCTTCTTGACATCCATGAGTTTGAGTGGATTTTCTCTGCAATGCCCTTTCCCGGTGTTTCTGCCTTAGAGCCAGCTAACCATGAACTGAAATTCCAGAAACCATGAACCAAAATAAATCCATTGTTCTTTAAGTTGTGCATGTTGTGTACTTTGTGCCAGTGACAGAAATCTAACTAGTATAAACTATAGACATATTGATGTCTATATACAAAACAACTCATTACATTAAAATTATATACTGTAACAAGTCTCTATATGCACTCTGAACGTAAGACAAATTTCCTGAAATTTATTTGACATAATGAATAAAGTAAACTCATCATAAGATCAAGAAGTTGTCTCTAGAGGCTGCGTATCGGAGTTGTTACTTTGAATTGAAATTTTTATATGTCTTCTATGACTTGATAAAAGTAGGGCTGAAAATTGTCTGTCATACTAATTATTTCCAGTGGATAGGCTATCAGTTTTCCCTTAGTTGCAAAGAACATGCTAGCATGTGGTCACTATCTTTAAGGGATTTCGTGTTTTCCATCCTCACTTGGAAGCTTGCAAACTTGTCAAAAGAACCTTGTCAAAAGGGGGGTAAAACTAACACTCTTGTATGTAAATAAAACAGCCTGGTAGTTGCCACAGTTGGACAGTGTGTGACCATCTCCTCTGTGAAGGTCGTGAGTACCTCTCATGTCAGGTGCATCAGCTTCACCAGGTTTCACGAGCAGCAGAGGAACTGAAAATTTAATAACTATTATCACATTTCAAGGATTGGAAATAATTCGGGTTGGAGAGACCTCTGCTGGGCATTTCTGGTCATGCCTGGTGGTGGATCAGAAAAAAAAAGTTGTAAAAAGTACATTTTTTCAAGAGGCCATTGAAAGAAAATCATGTTGTCATTTACTACATCTTCATCTCACCTATTTCAAGTCTGAGATTAAAAAAAAAATTAATGGTATGGGTACTTAACTTTTCCTTTTACCCAGTACCTTCATAGGTGAAAAAAACTTTGGCACCGAAACAAAACAAAACAAACTTTTAAAAGCATGTTTTAAGCCAGGTCTCAAGACAAGACAAAACAAATACAACCACATCCTAAGTAGAAACATCAGGGATTAACTTTCTAAATAGGTATGGATCACCTTGACCATCCCAAAGCCCCTATAGGAAAAGGCACTGATCCTTAAGAATGCTCCCTTGCTGTGACTCGCTTCCCCATTTGTCTCTGATTTGGTCAGTTTTACCTGAACAGTTAATCTTATTGGCTGACCATAGTTCTGTCCCACCTCATACCCGTTTGCCTTGTGAGTTCCCAGGTTTTCCCCATCTTGGACCCACCTCACCTCGTGGTTTTACTCTATGTAAGTCTCTCAAAAAGCCAGAATCTTTGGCAACCCACT
>RJWT010016899.1:0-19572 GCA_004365215.1 Cuniculus paca | reverse complement strand
AAAAATTTGAGCCAATTGTCCCTTATACAAAGTATTTACATCTATAACACATAAAGAATTGATAAAACTCTTCCCAAATTCAAAGACCTAATCCAAAAATGGGTATCTGAGATGAAGACACAATTCTCAGATGAAGAAATACAAATGGCAATAAATATATGAAAAAATGTTCGTCATTGATCATTTGAGAGATGCAAATTAAAACAACACTAAGATTGCATTTCACTCCAGAAAGAATGGCTGTCATTCAGAAATCAACCAATAGCAAATGTGAGAGGGGCTGTGGGGGAAAAAGGAACTCTTCTCCACTGTTGGTCAGAGTGAAGAATAGTACAGCCACTGTGGAAGTCATACAAAGATTACTCAGAAAGCTAGGATTAGAGGTCCCATTTGATCTAGCTATTACCCTTCTGGGTATCCTCCCAAAATAATTAAAAACATCATACCACAGCTATATATGTGCACACGTGTTTATAGTAGCATAATTTGTAATAGTTAAATCTTGGAAACAACCTATATGCCCATCGACTGAGAATGGATAAAAAAGTAGTGGTCTTTTTGCACAATGGAGTGCTACTCAGCCATAAAGAAGGATAAACTTGAGACTTTTATAGATAAATGGATGTAACTTGAAACCATACTCACAAGTGAAATAAATCAGACTCACATGTGCCAACACAATATTGTCTCCCTGGTGTAAGAAACTGAAAGAGTAATAAGATTTAAAATATACAATAGATATTGTAAAACGGGAAGAAGTTGTTTAAAAGGAAAAAGGAGCTAGGATGGGTGAAAGGGGAAAGGAAAAAGGGAGAAAAATGCAAGTTAGCTATACTATTAGTGTCTCTAAATTCATTGAAAAGGTTTGTGCTAATATCAGTTGGAGAATGTTTATGCCCATATCTTGTACTCCGAGTAACTACTTCAAAGATGACAATGTGCAATGCATTAAGTATTGCTATTCTCCTATTATTTTGTTATGAAATTCTATTTTACCTTTTTTAATAAAATAAAAGAGTAAAATTATGATTTATTCCTCATTTATTTCTTCTGATCCTCAATTGCCTAATTGTACATATTCAGTTTTACCAGCCAGAAATTTAGAAGTCATTTTAATCATTCTTTCTACTTCATCTTTCACATCTCTCCAGTGCCAAGTTCCTGTCAATGTCAGTACTCCAGCAGTTCTGACTGGAGCATTATTAGCATTCAGGGAACAAGGTTCACTGCTAGTATGGGGCTATACTATATACGTTTAATATCCCTAGACTTTACCTAATAAATGACCTTAGGTTTTCCCATCTATTTTGACATTTATCATGCATACACACCTGCGAACACCCCTGGTGGAGTACACAGTCCAGTCTGTGGTTGAGAACTGTTGTCCAGTACAAAGTACCATTATTTCTCACTTGGGCTTCACCAAACTTTGGAGGCTTCTTTTGACCATCTTTCAAACTCTCTGCTTGTCTTCTCCCATAAAGTAGTATTTTAATCTTTTCAAAAGTTAAAAGTGGTGATATCACGAGTAAAATCCTATCTGCTTAAAATTTCTTCCATTGTTGCCATTACCAACTGTGGATGAGAATTTCTTGCCTCATGGGGTTTAGCATGCTCAGACCTCTCTGGTGGTCATCTTGGTGTCTGTGCTGGAATGAGCTTCACACTTTAACTGTGCTACTGTTCATTTTAATAGGGAACTTTCACAAGTAGACGTTTTTACTTCCCAGAACATTTTTTCCTCCCCCTTTTTCTTAGGTGACTTTCATATGTCAGCTTCTCCATGCAAGTTTTTTGACCTTGTTGTTCAAATACCTTCATAAAAATCACATTTTTCTCTTTTCTAAAGCAATTATATCCTAATTTTACACTTGTAATTAAGTATTAATTTGTAATCTTCATAGAAGCAGGGATTATACCTGTTTTCCTTCATACCAATAAGATGACTAATTTCTATGTCGTTGTCCAAAGCATTGTAGAGCCAACCAAATATTTATGGAAACATTCAGTATTTTTAAAAAGATAGACAATATACTGCAGATTATTTTTTCATGATTGTTATTGTACAAAGTTAGCAATTAAGGAGTAAAATATTGGTTGAACTATCTTTTGGAGAGATCCAAGTATATAAACATCATGTTTACTATAGTATAAACAAATAGAAACAGAAGAACTGTTGAGCATACCCATAATAGTTCTGTTTTTGGATTCAAATTTGATTGTTGATTATCAGTTAAAAATAGGTATTTCACACTCAGTTGGACAAAACAGTAGCTCATGCTCCACGAATTTAAGCTAAACTAAATGAGAGTTTGTTTCTACTATATATTTCCATAAAGAATAATTGTAAATATGATTGTGCACTGAAATAAGAGGGCATCAGGAATATTTTGATTTGGTTATTATTAACATTTTGCAAAATGTTTTGTAAGATTCTCAGTAATGCAGTGAGTGACCTGCCGTGCATAGAAAAAAGATGTGTTTTGCACTTCATGCCTGAGGCTGAATATAAAGATACATCTTCACTCTCTAAGTCTTATTAGCAAGTTATTAGTGCAAGCAAACACAGCTACAGAACCATATGGCAGATTATGCAAAATAAATATAAAGCTTTAAAAGTATATGCACAAAACAATTACCAGTTCAGAGAACTGTTACAATGGAAAGTAAGTTCCTGAGTTTATGGATTTCAATCCTTGTTATTTTGCACCTAAATGTTTCAGTAGTTTACCCAGGGATCACCAGGTCTGCGGGGAGGCAGAAGGTGGCATGGAAAGAAGACACAAGGAGAATATTGAAGCGGAAGATTGTGATTGAATATGAGCAATATTTAGGACTTAAAGTCAGTACACACGAGTAAAGGCGTATTTCAAACATGGCACTAGGGAATTGTTAACATCCCTTCAAGGGCTTTATAAATTCAGGGATATGCATGCTGATATATGGAAATCACAAAGGAGGAAATTTTAATCTGGTTCTGGACTCAGTCCATAAGACTTTATTTCCCTGCTTGCTTTGGTGGTAGTTTATTAATGTCAATGTGATTATATATACTGGCTTAACTGAAATACGTTAATTGCTGCTAATTCTTAGATGATTAATTTATTGTATAATTTTAGTAGGGCAGAAATTGAAAAATGGGTAGTCAGTGAACAACACACTTGACTATGCAGTCAATAGTAACTTAATGGTGAAGATACATTCTGAGAAAAACAATGTGAAGGAATTTCAAATTGTGTAAACATCTTAGGAGTTTTTGAACTTAAATGGTGTCACCAATGAGGCATATAGGTCATATGGCACAGTTGTTGCTCCTCAGCTCCAAACCTGTGCACGTGTTACTGTATCAGCTAGTATTAGCAACTATAACACAATGGTGAGTATTCAAAGACATTTAAACATGAAAAGGAACAGTAAAATATGATCTGAAAGATAAAAATATGGTGTACCTGTATAGAGCACTTATCATGAATGAAGCTTGCTCTGGAATGGAAGTTGCTTTGGGTGAGTTGCTCAGTGAACGGTGAGTGAATATGAAGGGCTAGGATATTACATTACTGTAGATTTTATACACACTGTGCACTTAAGCCACCCTGAATTTATAAAAAAAATTATTTCTTCGATAATAAGTCAACAGCTCAGTGTGATGGCACACACCTGTAATCCCAGCCCTCAGGAAGCTGAGGCTGGAGGATCGCCCAGGCTAGACTCAAACTCCCAGAGATCCTCCAGTTCACATTTATCTTTGTGAATTTTTAATTCTTAATTTTTTCAACTTTTTGACTTGTAACAATAAAGGTTAAAATACCAATATACTGTACAAAAATGCTGTCTTTGTTTATACCCTTATTTTTAGCTTTTCCCTATTTTTAGTTTTCTTTTGCTTCTAAGCATTTTTGTTTAAAAAGAAAAACAGTTAGTCACAGACACACCAATTGGTCTAGGCCTCCACAGATCAAGATTATCAGCATCACTATCTTCCACCTGGCACAACTTGTCCCATTGGAAGATTTCCAGGATCACTGACAAACATGAAGCTGTCATGTCCTGTGATAACAAGTCCTTCTTCTGCAATTCTCCTGAGAGATATGGATGGGGCTCCTCTTGAACAGATGTCATTCTGTGAAAAATGTCCAAGATGGCTTGTTTGGCTTACTATATTTTTCATAATAGATTTGCCTGTAAGCGGATACTATACCATGAATATTGTTCCCTATTAAAGAGCAATGGTCGGCATTTTGAAAATTTTTGAGGAACTGCTATTATTCTACCAAAGCTTCAGTGTCTATTTTCAGAGCAGATTCTTCTTTGTCTTTTCTCACAGTTTCTTCTTCACTTATCTTTTCAGCTGTGTGTTCCTGTTCCAATTCCAACCACCCGTCACTAGTCAGTTCCTCAGAAGCCCTTTCCTGGAGCTCCTCAAAGGCATACTCGTTCACACAATGAGTAAACTGTTGTCCATCTCACCACTACCTTGTTGATTTGATAATCTTTCCTCCTTGACAAACTTTTTGATGTCATGAAGTAATTCCTGAGTGTCTTACTCTAGAGATGTCACTTCATATACTCCTTGGTGACATGTCCCTGTGCTCAAATATGCTAGTGAGCTTTCTGTTGCCATGATGAAATATTTGAGAAAAAAAGCATACAGGAAGAGAGATTTACTTTACTTTAGGTTTCAGAGTTTTCAATTCAAGTTTGGATGTTTCCATTGCTGTGGCCATGGGTGAGGCTGAACATCATGGTAGAAGGTATGGTAGAGCAAAGATGCTCAGCCCAGGCAACCAGGAAGCAGAAAGCAAGAAAAAAGTCCCAGAGAAACAGTCAGGGACAAGACTTAGTTCCAAGATGATAGTCCCATATCCACCTCTTGTTTCCATAACTTACCCATAATGACATCTATTTATGATCACATGAGTCAGGAGTTAGAGCCTTTATTACTTCCCAAAAGCTCATCAGCAACCAAGCCTTCAACAGAATGAATCCCACTTAGAGGGCACTTTGTAGCTGAATTCTAACACCAAGTAAAGTATTTGATATGGTCATGGATGTTTCAATATGTCCAGAATTTCACCAGTATCTTCCCAGTGTTGGTAGTACCAATAGCCAGAACAAAGGCCCTACTTATGGGGTATGAGGTAAAAGCTGCTCTAAATGCTTGATTTATTGGTACGGTGTTTGTAGGGATAAGCACCACTTTACTATTGGAATAAAAATCAACAGTAGAAGGAGCATGTGTGAGAACATTATTGAAAACTAGCATAATTTTCAAAAGTTAGTTATTCACAAAATAGTGCTTTTCTATTTTGCTGTCATAGCAATTCAGGTGGGCATTGTGTGAGAAGAGCTGGGTCATCCATGATGTTTTATTGCTCAGTAGTACAGTAGATGTGTGGACTTACAGGTTTCAAAAGCTCTGGGTTTCTCACTGTGCCAGATCCCAGAGGGTCTCAATGTGTAGCCTGCAACATTGGCTTAAAGTAAGATTATTATCCTATCTTTTAAAGCCTTGAAAGTTGACTTTGACTTGGCCTCCTTATGTATCAATAGAAGTAAATTCAGTATCATACTATGTTCTTCAATCCAGATCATTACAGTTCTTCCATTTCAAATATAGACACTTCTAAAAATTTTGGTAATGTCTTCAGTGGAGCAGAAACTTAAACATAATGGCCTGAATATTAAGCAAAATCCACTGATGACTTTCTACCATTGCAGTTTTTAATCACCTTCACTTTTGATTCCAAGTCAATGTATCAGTTAGGGTTCATTGATGAACCCCATATAAAAGATTTGAAGAGTCAGGTATGGAAGAATACAAAAGGGCCATCTGAGTACTGGAGAGCCAGAGGATGTAGTCAAAGTCAAAGAAAGGCCTGAATCTCACTTCAGAGTCCTGTGTGAGTATGTATTGGGAAGCCAAAGAGTCTGCCTTGGAAGGTTGAAGGGTCTGAACTGGAAGCCCGCAGAAGGATGTATAAAAGCTGAGGTGAAGACTCCAGTTCCTCCTCCGAAGCAGTATCTATACTCCCTCTTTCTCTTTTTGTACCATACAGGCTACAAAGCCAGTTGGTCAGTGTTACCCACACTCAGGATGGGTTTTCTATCTTCAGTAAGTCCATCATTCAGACACCACCTGTAATTCTGCTAAACTAATCTGCTAGGCATTTAATATCATTCAAATTGACACAATTACCTAGCACTTTCAATCATTCAATAGGGCATCTTACACATCTTAAATCAAGCACAAGAGGGAGCATTGCAATCAAGAGATGTGAACATAGATATATTTGATTGTTGCCAGCTAACACAGTATGCTGTTTATAGTAACCTTTCTTTAAAAAGTAAATATAAAATACCCTCCAAAATAAAAATAAAATAACAGTACAGTAAATGCATATGAGTAACATAGTCATTTGTTATCCTTATTAAGTATTATATTCTATAGCTATAATTTTACATAACTGGCAGTGCAGTAGATTTTTTACACCAGCAGTGCCACCAACATGTGACTAATGTGTTATTGTACATAGTTGCCATCATTGACTAAAGTGTCCTTATATAGTGCATGGCTATATTTGAGATAATATTATATACTAAATTATAAAAAGTTTGAACAAATGTGTTAGCTGAGAATAAAATTGTAAATAGCTGCTCAAAATTAATGAAAGAATTCAAACTCATAATCTACATGCAATGTAGTTTATGTTGTTCTGTAATTAGTGATAGTTAGTTTAGACCAAGTGCCTGATTAAACCCTGCAAGACTGAATGATACACGCTTCAACATGTCTTGTTTCATGTAGATTTTCTTTCAAATTTCTCACAGCTGCTCTACTAATAGGAACTCCTTGTTCCTGCTTCAGTGACTACAATATTAGTCACCTGGTTTCCCTCTTCCTTCTTTTCCCAGGTGTGGCTATGCTTAACATGCTCTGCTGATTTTTTTTCCCCTATTTCTTTGTGCCACCATTTATTTCATGTTAGATAATAAATTGTTTGGCAAAGGTGAGATCTTAATGCCACTTTTGTTCTGACTCTTAGGAGGAGTTGAAATTTGTTCTTCCTTATAGAAAAAGCATGGCATAGCTCAGTGGGCATGGTGGCAGGAGACTTATCCACATTCATGTATTTGGCCTCTTACTAGGCTACCTTATAATGTATAATTTGCATTTCCTTCTCTGACTTTCCTCCCTTCTTTTCTTTCCTCCCTCTTCCCTTCCTTCTCTCTGTGCTTCCCTTCCCTAACTTTTTGGGTTTAATTTAACCAGAATATTTCTGCCACTTGTATTTTTGTTTTATTAATTTATGACTTATTAATTTAATTAATAAATTTATTTTAACACATAAATTTAATTTATTAATAAACTGTAAGTTTTGTAATTATTAATTTTTAGAAGAGTAAACTGTGATTTAGAGCAGTTTCAGGTTCACAGCAAAACTCAGCAGTTGTAGAGAGTGTTCCTACATGTTCCTTGCCTCCACACCTACACAAGTCCCCCACCATCTACATTGCCAGACGTGGTACATTTCTACCTCTGATGGACCTGCTCTGACTCACTATGTTCCCTAGAGTCTGTGATTTACATGAGGATTCACTTTTGGTGTTGCATGTTCCGTGGCTTGCGCAAATGAACAATGATCTGCATCCACCATTGCAGAATCCTAGATTAGTTTTGCTGCTCTAAAAATCATATGTTCTTGATCTCCTGTCTAAGATGAAGTCCTAAATTAGAAAGAAATCTGATGCCCTTTCATGGCCTGGTTCTGCTGGCCTCTGCAGGCTGTTGGCCACATTCCTCCTGTACTGCATGCTCCAGAAATTCTGAATGACTTTTAGCTATATGAAAATGTCTTACTTTATCTCACTCTCGGGATTGCAAATGTGTATTGCAAACTTCTAACAGGAGTCTTGTCTCACTTATGCAACAAAAGTGATAGGATAAGTAGTTGCATAAACATGCGCTGGACATGAGAAAACAGCTCTTGAGTCAGGGAAGAAAGGCATGGCAGATCATGGGCTAAGCTTCCTGAGCTTGCAGTCCCACAGTATTTCCTAAATGTCATCTCGATTGCTTCACAAGTGCTTTTCACTTACATCTACTGTTCTATAACAGCCCCAATGTGACAATGGACTTTCTTGTTGATTGGAATAAACATTGTTATATTCACCTCTCACTCGCTTCTCTCTCAGGTGTACTTTCTCTTGTTCTTATAAAGTATAGACCATAATTCTCCAGGCACTCAGCCCTCCACTGAATTCCCTGCTTGGACCAGCTCCCATGTGAACTCTGCTTGTAACAGGCACTAGACCTTTCACCCAGCTGCCTGTTCCCCTATTTGGTAGCATATTCTCCTCATTAAAAGTAACTGTGCCTCAGAATGTACCTCAACTTTATCTAATAAAGTGCTGGCTAAAACTTCTACTTTTGACTCTGGGTGCCCTTTTGTAGACCTCTTTAAATGTTTTTTGGAGAGGATTCAAGAACCCAGACATCACAACACAATTCAGATACAACCCAGTTCACCAACCCATCCTAGGGAAATCTCCAAATTCTGTAACAAAAGAGTGTTTCCTTCTTATTAGGCATCAAAGATCCAAACAGTGGAGAAGGGAGGCCAAGGCAGAAAAATCTCTGCAAGTTCCAGATTAGCCTAGGTGACATAAGGAGTTCAAGAGGAACTTGACAGCACAGTGAGATTCTATCCCAGAAAAACAAAAGCAAAGAGAGTCAAAGATTCACTTCAGGGAATTATGAAAATGAAACTACATAAAACTAATATACTGGTTTTGGAAAATTAGATGATATTTAAATTTTTTTACTCTCACCCAAGTTATATCATGAAAGTACAAAAAAAAACCATCTTTTTGCATTAGTGTAACAATAAGGCAGGGATAAAATATATCAAAATTAGTGCAGAAATTATAAATATGATAAAAATTTTGGCCTTATACCTATTCTGAAGTTGAATTTGCGGCTTTTATCATTTGCAACATAACTATTGGATTCAACACCAAACTGAGTAAGATGGCAGTGAAATTGGGCCATAAAACTGCACATGCTTAATCCCCGAAGAACTGTTGTTATACAAGTTAGTTTTTGAGACACAGACATAGAACTCTAGGGCTCAACCTAAAAAAGGCAGTCAGGTGGAAACAATTGTCCCATGGGTGGAAGGAGCCTGAAGAGCAGGAACAGGACCTTGCTGACCTGGATTAAAAGCAAAAGTGCCACCAGTAATTGCAGTGTGGAATGAAACAATGGATAGACTAGAAACTCTCTAGTTACACTATAACCACAAGTTCCACCTACTTTAGCAATTATTCTACTTTTAAGGCTTGGGTATAACCAATCAGCCCTCTATTTGTCTATTTCCCCTTCCTGTGGGCACTTAAATATCTTTGCAGCTGATCAGTGGTGAGAGACTTCAGTATGCATCTCATTTCTTTTTCTGTTGACCTGCAATAAAGCTTCCCCCTCACCCCAAACTCAGTGCCATGGCTTTTGTACATGTGGTCAGTGAGTATCCTTGGCCTTCATCTGATCAGTTAATATTGGAAAAAGGCTTGTGTTGATTAACCTGGAATTTAAAAAATAAAAAGCAACTTGTTGCCACGTTTTTATCATCTTTGTGTAATACAGGTAGTATTGACTTACTGGTACTTTACTATGTTTTATTGGTTTCCATTTTTTATATTCATTAAAAATTTCATAGTTTTAAGCAACTCCAATATATTTACAGTATTGTGTTCTTATCTGTATTTTTCTCCTAAATTTTCCACTGAACTTTAAATGAATACATTCAAATCTGGATGGACATTCTTTGTCATACTCTGAGGCACTTCATCATACCTAAAGCTAGGTGGTTATCATCATTTCTCATCTATATCTATTCTTTCTTCTTGTCACTCCCCCATTCCCCCACATGACCATCCACACATCTGCCTGAGCCAGTGCCTTTGCTGTCTTCTGGATTCCTCTTTCATTACCAATAACTAATTTGTCTTAAAGTTTTACCAGTTTCACCTCTAACTGTTCCACCTCTTACCCTTGACCTTTATCTACATTTTTCCTT
Source organism: Cuniculus paca (assembly GCA_004365215.1). Taxonomy (NCBI): domain Eukaryota; kingdom Metazoa; phylum Chordata; class Mammalia; order Rodentia; family Cuniculidae; genus Cuniculus; species Cuniculus paca. Next base: position 9,496 of record RJWT010016899.1, on the reverse strand, counting down.
CTGTCTCCTTAATCACCCTCTCCCTTCTTTTCTTCCTCCTCAAATTTCCAATACTTAGCAGTTGTGAGACCTTGGATATGTCACAGTCTTTCTCTACCTTATAGTCATTAATCTATTAAAAATGGACTGGGTTATTGTATTAATCATATTTATCCTAGTTTGCTCATGTACCCAACACCCATAATTTAAACAAGGGGAGATTTAGTTTGCTCATGGTTTCAATCCATGATTGGCTGGATGCAATGCAAAGACCTCCTGGTGGAAGGGTGCTGTGGAGCAAAGTTGCTTAGTGCTTGAGGGCTGGGAAGCTGAGCAAGGAACAGTGCCAGAATTGAAAAGTAAAGAGACCCCAGGGCCATGCCCCCATGAGCCTTCCAGACACACCTAGAAGTGTGCCCCACCAACATTCATGAAAAATTCCCAAATCAATCAAATTGAAATCCAGGCTACCAGGAAGATGGCAGAACAGTAAGCAGCAGAGTAAACAGCCTCTCTGAGAGCCACCATCCAGACAATGCAATATAGCATCATGGGCAAGACAAGAAGGAAGGAAGTGGGTCCCTTGGAGCCAGGAAGAATACAAAAAGTGAGAATTGAAGCCCACAGAGGGAGTTAAAAAAATTTAAATGAAGAAGGTGGTAACTGTGGGCACCTTCAGCCAGAGCCAGACTCACTGCTTGAGAGGAGATGTCACAACCTGGGGATGCAAGGTCATGGTGACAGTGATGGCTGGTGACTCCAGAGGCCTCTACAAAGAGATGTGGCACTGGAGGGGAGTGGCAGATGCAGAGGACTGCACTGGCTGGTGGTGAGTGCAGAGAACTCAGTCCTCCCCCAGGAGACAGCAATTGGCCAGAAGACATTTTGGAGTTGGGCAGGATAAGCCCAGAACAAGAATAGCTGCCAGCTTCCTCCAGCAGCTCCTAACTGGGTGCAGACCCATGGAAATTGCTTGGACTGAGCCCCACCCCTGTGCACATTCCAATGGCGATCATGGGCCAGTAGGCAGCTCAGGTCTGCAGGCATTGGCCAGCCATGGCACTGTGTGCATTCCACCAGCCATAAGGTAGCAAGCACAGGCTGAGAAAATAACAGACAGACCTGCACCAGTGCACCCAATGGCCACCACCAGATACCCATAGCCAGCACTGGCAAGAAGAACCAAATGGTCTCACTTCAGAGAAACAGCCAATGTGGGAAGTGCCTGGGACTCCACTACCCACCTGTCAGGAAGAACCCAGATATATGTCAAGATGAAGAAGCAAAAGGCAGTCTCTAGCCCCCCACCATAGCAGAGCAACTCCAGGAGATCTAAACACAGAAGAGATTGGGAATCACACACCTGAAATTTCTGCAGTGATGGCAACTGAAGTAAAGAAACAACTTCATGAGGCCATAAAGGAAAATGGAACAGAAGTACTATCTCAGGTAAAAGCAGAAATGAAAATTATAATAAAAGAATTGCTAAGCACCTCTAAGGAAGACAGACAATAAAAGCAGAAGAGCATAGGAAAATGAAGGAAACCTTGAATGAATAATACAAAAAAGATTTAGAATACATGAAAAAGATTCAAAGAGATATCCAGGAAATTAAAATCCCCATTGAAAGCTGCAAAACTGCTTGAAAGAAACTGAAGATAGACTTTCAAAACCTGAAGACAGGTTTGCAGCTTGCAATAGTGAAATGAATGATCTCTTAAAAATAACAAGGAACCAGGAAGTAACAATTCAACAGCTGCAAGACAATGAAAAGAAACGTATCTTAATAATAAAAGCTGTGAGTGAAAAAGCAGGGGGTCAATACAAAAGACATTAGAAGTATATTTGTAGAAATAATATCAGAGAGCTTCCAAGCATGGGAAAAGGAAGTAAAATTCAAATAAGTGAGGTATATAGAAGTCCAGCGAGCCATAACCAAACATCTATACTGAGATATACAATAATCAAGATCCCAGAAATTCAGCACAAGAACAGAATACTAAGATCTGTTAGAGAAAAGAAACAGGTCACCTATCAAGGAAAACCCATCAGAATCTCAACACAAACCATCAAGTCTAGAAGAAGCTGGAATGAAGTATTTCAAGTCCTGAAAAAAAAACAACTTTCAACCTAGATTGATGTGCCTTCCAAAACTTTCTTTCAAAATTAGTGGAGGAGCTAGATACTTCCATGACAAAGAATAACTCAATGAATTCATGACCACCAAATCAACCCTACAAAGAATACTAAAGGACATTCTAGAGAGATACAAAAATGACCATGATCCTAGGAACAGTGGCAGAGGGGGATCATCAAACAGGGCAGACAATTGAATGGAGGGGAAAAGTAGGGAGCCAATGGCAGGAAAATTGCATGGCAGAGACAAGGCAGTGCAAGAGGGCCATAATCATTCATGTAGATGACTTCAGTTCACCAACAGAAAGAAACACAGGCAGAGTGGATCAGGAGACAGGATCCATCAATATGCTTTATACAAGAAACACATTTAACTAGAAAGAAAATTCATAGACTGAAAGTCAAAGGTGAGAGAGCAATGCTCTATGTGACAGGGAGCTGGAAAAAAAAGTAGAGATATCTTGCCCATCAACTCTAGAATGGATAAGAAAGACATGGCATTTTTATACAGTGGAAAGCTACTCACCTATAAAGGAAGATAACCACAAGGCTCTTGTAGGTAAATGGATACAACTTGAGATCATGCTCATGGATGAAATGGCTCAGAGTCACATGGGTGAATATTGTGTCATTTTCATAGTATAAAAAGCTAAAGCAGTTAGTGGGATCTAAAATGCACAATACATATTATGAAAGTGAAAAGGGAGGAATTGTCTAAAAGGGGAAGGCAGTAGCCATTGTTAATCTATTATCATGATTTGAAACCCGTATTGTTTTCATTGTTCTGTTTAGTTTGGTTTTATTCTGTTTTGTGTCATTTAATTTTATTACATTTGATAGCATGGACAGCTATTTCAAAGATAATAAAGTGTATTATGGTAGCCATTGTGGATTTTCTATTATCTTGTTTTGAAGCCCTTTATTGCTTTCATTGTTTTGCTTTTTGATTGATTTTATTGTTTTGTTTTGTTTGATTGTATTAAGTCTGAAGGTATAGGCAACTACTTTGAAGATTACAAGAGACATGATACCCAATGTTTTCTTACTATTATATTGTTTTGAAATCCTGTATTGCTTTCACTGTATTGTTTCGTATTGGTTTTATTCTGCTCTATTTTGTTTGATTTTATTTATGCCTGATGGTATGGGCAGTTATTTTCAAGATAACAGGAAGCATTAGGATAACTATAATTGATTTCCTTTTATCTTGTATTGAAGTCATGTACCATGCTCGTTGTTTTGTTTTGATTGACTCTATTCTGTTTTATTTCCTTTGGCTTTATTCTTTTCAAAATAAAATCATAAACAACACCAACAACAAAAACACAAATTTAAATCCACTCTAACCAACACCATGACCATTTACTTTTCCTTGAAAGTCATGACTTGTACTATTTATCTAGCATAATTATTAAATATGCTGTCCCTTTCCTTCTCAAGTGAATGACACAGTTTTTGTTATACTAAGCAAGGGAAAATAATGACTATATAATGTAATTAATGTGCTTATATAGTAAGTTCAAGTAAAAATTTAGGACTGTATCTGACATCAAGTAAGAACTTGATAAGTGTTACCTATCATGATCATAAGAAGTGATTACTATTTTAGTACCTCATGCTACAGTCTTTTTTTGTCTAATGTTCTGTTACTATTTCCCTATAGACATTACATGGCTACCTTTACCTGAGATTTCCCTTTGCCTCCCATTCTCACATCCTCCTTATTCTCTTACCTCACTCTCTATTCTTTTACCCTACTCTCTGGCCAAAACGCAGTCTTTACCACACCACAAGTTACTCGCTTTAAGATGCAGGTACACTTCTTATGTATTTCCATTGTATGATGTCTTTTTATTGAATTTGTTTTACTTATAGTGTCTGTACAAGATGATATTAGCTTCTCAAAGAGAGAAATTGCATTTTGTTTATTGCTGAACCCTCTTTCACCTCACATAATCCTAGTACTTGGAAGATATTCCATACATATATGTTGAAGCAAGCTCTCTGTAATTTGCCTTCAGTGCTAAAAAAAAAAGCAATTAGCACCCCCTCAAGTGAATATGGGCAGAGTGTCTGTGCTTCTGTCTTCTCTTGTGTGCTCCAGATCAGTGATGTACTTGGAAAAACCATTTTTTTATATTTTCCTCTAACTTCCCTTTACTATCTCAAAATGTCTGATGTATTTGAAAGTCTTTGCTTTTTTTTATTAAACGTTGCTAGCGTCTGCCAATTTGAGACTCTCATATTTGCAAGAGCTATCTAAAAAGGGGCAGATTGTTTCTTTTTTATAGTTTTAGCACATTAACACAATTCACAAAAGAAATGAAGAATAGTTTCTTGAAAAAGTTGTGTGCCTCTTAATGGTATGAATTTTGTTCTTTTTATTGAGATTATATGAGCTCATAAGATGCCTTAAGAGTAGGAGTGGGAAGTAAGTAGAAATAATTATGCAAGTTTGCATGAGTTTTGTTTCACATTGTAAGAGAACAAAGTATCTTCATCTTTTATTTTTTTCGTATACAATGTGATAACTGATTTTCCTTCCTACTGATATAATAGAAATTATGTTTTATAAATTAATTTATAACACTGCCTTTCACCTTCTCAATTCCCTATGGTTATTTGAGGATGCAGTGGACTTTGTTTATGCCATAATTTCCAGGAGCTTAAATCGTTAGATGATCAAAACTAACATTCAAATCTTGAAGTTGGTAGCCCCACTACTCCTGGGCCAATTTTGAGCAAAAAGTTGTTTTTCCAGGTTAGAGTTGGACATTCTTAAATTAATTTCATAGAAATTTGTTTATGAGTCACTGAATCTCCTAACATTCCAAAAGTGTAGAACACGTTGACTTTCTACTGAAAAATCTGGCCTTTGTTACCTCTGCAACACTGGAAGAAACTTCCTTAAATTAGCTACCTGACTTCTTTTAGTCTTTGGTAATCCACTTGTACATTTCTTACCTCTGGAATAATTTAACTCATTTTGAAAATGAAAGTATTTAAGTCTGAAGGGGTGGGTTACAGAACGAAGATCTAGAGGCCTACATCTCAAAATCCTGCTCCACCCAAATGCTCCTCATGCTGTTGTCTCAGGGCCAAGAAGAGTGTATGGAGGAGAAGAGGTTCAGGAGGACAAACTATTCATCCTTTCTGGCATTTCTGTATTTTTAGGAATCAGTAGCTTACCGAGACACTAACTATCCTGCCACATGACTCTTTCTCAAACACTTATATGCTAAGTGTTTAAAAGCATTTTGCATGTATGTGATGTAAGCCATAACAAATTATGATGCTAATTTTGCCAGGGAATAAACTGAGATTTCAAAAGGTGAAATTGTGAAAGATGTCATAGGTACTTGTGAGTGGCCAATTCAGGATTTAAATCATAGCTTTCAAATTTGAATCTCTAAAACTTCAACACCATTCCACCTACAACATATTCTTGTGTAGATTGGACAGTAATTGGTAATACAACTTCTACAAATACATTGCTAGGCAAAATCCCTTTTTCTCTTTGTGTAGAATGAGAGCAGATTCTGAAAAGCACGATTTGCACTTATTATTCACTGTTTCTCAGCATCTTTCCCAGAAGCTTTGGCATGGTAAGTAATCAGTGATTACACAAATACATAAATAAGTCTTCATTGAAGAATCTTATCTTTAGAGGTGGATAAACCATGAACTTTCCATTATTTGGATTTCAGTGTGAGAAGTGTTTAGTGGAAAGAGTGTTTAGTTTCAAACCACTTCTTTTGAATTCTGGCTCATCTTCTAGGTAGTCATGTTCAATTTACTTTGCAGTTCTAAATTACATTTCCAGTTTCTAAAATGGAATGAATAATTCTTGTCTGTGAAGGGTGTTATGAGAATGAAATATTCAGCCTGTATAAACCATTGATATATAGCCAGTGTCTATGACTTTCTTTTTTCCTTTTCTTTTCTTACTTTCTCATTTCCCTTTAGCATTAGCATTCATATCTGGCAACTTGCAGTCAAGTAGTTTTACAAAATAATATGTTCCTTGTCATAAAATGACCTACATCTTCTGGTAGCATACTACCAGTGTACAAATTCTATATATCCTTAATTGGCTCCTATTATTTATTTATTTATTTAGAGACAGGGTCTCAATATGTAGTTGAGTCTGGTCTTGAACTCACTACATAGCCCAGCCTGTATGCAAACTCACAGTGATCCTCCTCCTGCCTCAGCCTCCCAAATTCTGGGATTCTGTCTTGTGCTACCAATCATTTTTGATAGAAGGCAATTTAATTAGACTCTGGGAGAAATTCTTAAAAAAGCTAGATAAAGATGCTGCTATTCAGTGACATATAGCCTGATACACACAGGAAGGTAATTTATTTCCATATCGGGAGCACATGAAGGAGTTACAATTAGTTGCATAGAAAGTGTGAGAATAGCTCATTTCAGACAAGTCCCACTGTTCACTAAGAGTTCACCAATAGTTTTTGTGGTGAATATAATTTTTAGGTGGGCTTTTGATAGCCATGTATGGTTGGGGAGAGGACAGAAAGTGATAAATTGTACAAGTTTAAAATCTTAAAAGATAAATGTATCAGTTGTCGCTGAATTAAAGTAGTATCCATAAAAAAATCTTCCTTAAAAGGCCAATTAGTTAGCAGTGGTTACCTTTCATAGTCACATATTCCACATCAGCCAGTTCAGTGTGGACTTTCATCATTCACTGTAAAATGATAGTTTGGTCAACAATAGATTGTACAGATGGCCACCTAAAACTACACAGGAAGTGAATTCCACTTGCCTAGTGATGTAACTCTTATTGTGTGGTGATGTCATAATCACGGCAATGTCACACCACAGTGCACACTAAGTGATGCAGTTGTAAACAGCACTACCAGTTGGGTACAAGTGTTACACAGACAAATATGTGGAACACATAATACTTGGATGATAATTAATAATTGCGATGCTGGTTTCTATGATTATTATACAATATGTTAATCATTGTTTTAGTGAGCACTCCCATACTACAGGAGAAAAATTTATTACCTAGTACGGTGACACGCATCTCTGATTTGAGGAAGGTGAGACAAGTTGGAGACCAAGCTGGGCAACTTAACAACTTAGTGTTGCCGTGTCTCAAATAAGAAATTCTAAAAAAGGGCAAGAGATGGAGCTGAGTGTGAAGACCCTGAGTTCAATCCTCAATATTGCAAATAAAAATATATTTACCATAAAATACTGTGCTGTGTTAGGTCAGCAGTAGTCTTCTGCATCTTGTTTACCTCAACTCTTGGTATGGTTAAGGGGCCACATGAAGTGACTGACATATGCACTAGATTTGAGTAAGTACACTCTCTATGATGTCCCCACAACAAAAAACTTGCTTACCTATATATCTCTCAAAGTGTTTCCCCATTATTAAGCAGGTGACTGTACTTTTCCAGTAACCATTCAAGGTACTGGGAATGAGATTTTAGTCTCCTCTTCCTCCCCAAACTAAACCATACTTCTGAAAAAGCATCATAAGTGACAAGTAAGTATCTCTTCTATGACATCTTCTTGGAAGTAAAAATAAAAAGAGTTCCCTGAAAGCCAATTTCTTAGTGAAGTTCTTTAGAAATAGGACCTTTTAGAGTGCGTAGGATGGGAGAATAAGGGAGCAAAATGGAAAAGAACTCTGGCAGAAACAAAGATGTGTTGTTGGTAAAGACTAGCCTTGTATCCAAGTATAGAGACATTGGGAGGGGGTTTGTTTGGAGCACATATCACAATGAAAGAAACTCCATGAGGAAAGTTGGTCAGACTTTGTACCTTAGTATCAATCATTCACAGAAACTCCAGGATGTGTGTTGAATGGGAGGGTCTGAGGCTCAGGTAAAGCCTGCATCAGAGCAAGGAAACTCCTCTCAGGAAAGGGAGAATCTCTAAAGAAAGTTCTGCAGGTTTAAGTAATTATCTCCAGTGTCGTGCAGTTGGGAACTGCACCGAGGAGTAAAGAAAGTCTGAATAAAACACTAGTCATACTACAGTATTTACCTTCAAACTTCTCAGACCCATTTGATGTTCACATAAATTCACTCAGGCCAACTGTAGCATTTCCAGGATTTCATGTTCAAAAAAACTTAGAATTCAGATTTGTGGGAAAACTAATGTCTTCAGGCCCACAGTTTGTCTCAAAAACTGTATCTGAGAGTCTCACCTCCATCCAACACTCATTACAGAATCAGCTTCATCTTAGCAAACATTTCTATAACTGGAATGGTCAGGCCTCCTGACTGTTTCAAATCTGCAGATTTAATAACCAACAGTGGATAAAAAATATTTTGAAAATATTGCATCTATACTGATCATGTCACCTTTCCCTAAACAATACACCATAACAACTATGTACATAGAATTTATACTATAGTAGGTATTATGAGTATTCTAGAGATGATTTACAATATGCAAAATGATGTGCATAGGTTATAAGTTAATATTACTTAAAAAAGTGCACGTGGACTCTTGATCATCACCAATTTTGGAATACACAAGAAGTCCTGAAACTAGTTCTTCCTGGATACTGATAGATGTCTCACTTCCCTCCACCACTCTTTGTAAATTTGAGTTTTCTTAGCCAGCATTTCTCTTTTTTTATTTTGAAGAGAATAAAACAAATACAAAATAAAACCAAATATTCAATCAAAACCAAACAAAGAATGTGATACAAGACTTCAAAACAAAATAAAAATAAACCAACAATGGTTACCATGTTGCCCCTTGCTATCTTCAAAATAACTTCCCATACCATCAGGCACAATAAAATCACACACAGCAGAACAGAATAAAACCAATCAAAACAAAACAATGAAAGCAATACATGACTTCAAAACAAGGCAGTTGAAATACCACAGTGACTACCATAATGTATCTTGTTATCTTCAAAGTAGCTGTTTATATCATCACACATAATAAAAACAAACAAAACAATGAACATAATACAAAACTTAAAAACAAGATGAAAGAAAATCAATAATGGCTACCATAATGCCTCCCATTATTTTCAAAATTGCAGCCTATACCCTCAGGTATAATATAATCAAATAAAACAGTGTAGAATAAAACCAATCAAAAGAAAACAATGAAAGCAATACACGACTTCAAACAAGACTGTAGGAATACAACAGAAGCTACCATGATGCACCTTATCTTCAAAGTAACTGCTTATACCATCACACAACAAAATCAAACAAAGCAAAACAGAATAAAATCAGTCGAAAGAAAACAAGCAATAAAGGCTTTGGAATAAGATAACAGGAAATCAATAATTGCTGCTATAATCCATTTTGTTATTTTTGCAATAACTGTCCATGCCATCAAATATAATAAAATCAAACATAACTAAACAATAAAA
>RJWT010016898.1:0-19617 GCA_004365215.1 Cuniculus paca | reverse complement strand
ATTTTGGGTGTTGGGTATTTTGTCTCAACCAAAAGTGAAAAGTAACCAATGCAGAATTTGGTACCAGGAGTGGGATCATTACCATGACTATACCTGACCATGTGGTTTGAAAGTTTTTGAAAATGGCTTGTGAGAAGAGTTTGAAAAGGTTTGGAGAGTTCAGCTGAAAAAGTAGCACTGAAATGCCTTAGGTTGTTCTGTATGGGAGATTCTGGTCAGAACTCAGAAGACTGGAAGACTGATAAAAATCCTGCTGGTAAAGACCAGGATTGAGAGATTTCGGTTGGGAAGGGCTGCATTGGGTGCTGGACTCCAGATGATGTGTGTTATGGCTTAGCAAAAAGTTTGTGTGTATTTTGCTCATGTCCAGAGACTTTGCCTGAGATTAACATTGAGAGTGATAGATTAATCTGGCAGAAGAAATTTCAAGGCAGTCAAACGTTGAGGTTGTGGCATGGCTACCACTGGGAGTTTTTAACCAGATCTATGTTGTAATTCAAGATCAAAGAGCTCAGCAGTATGATTAAAAACATTGTGAGTTTTGCCAGGAGGGAAGCTCCAGTGGACTGCAAATATAGATCAGAGGAAATCTTGATTGCTGAGAAGGAACAAGAGAATATAAAATATGGCCTTAGGGCACCACAGAAAGCAGCAAGTCTCCACCTTTTGTAGCCTCAAAACTTCAAAAGTGAAAGACTTCGCTTTGATGAGAAGTCACAAAGCTCCATGTGCCAGAATGGCATCAACCACACTATGTTCCAGAATGGTGGTGGTGGCATCACCAAGTTTCAGAATGGTGGCAGCACAGAGAATTTGTTTCTCACAGTTAGGTTCAGAATACTTAGTGATCCAGGCACTTGACCCCTACAGACAAGAGAGAGAAAAGCCTGGCTACTGCTCCAACTGGCAGCAGACCTTGGAATCATCCAGGTTGTGCTGGTTTTAGGTATGTATAGAATGCAAAAGTTATGAGTTTATAAAGGCTTCCACCCTGATTTCAGAAGGCCTTGGAGGCCAGGCATTATTCCTCTGAGAGTGCAGAATGTGAAGCTGTGAGTATGAAGACAAAGGTGCAGTGAAAGACCCAGAAGTTTGAAAAAGTCAGGAGCATGTGACATCTACGGAAAGCTGCAAGAAGATAGCAAAGTGGGATTAAGAGAGAAGTTGTGGGAGCTACAAGCATCAGAAGTGCTATGGGGTGGAGTCGCAGAAGTCCTTTGGAGCCCATGAATTGCCACAGATTTCTTCAGATGCTGAATGTGCAACTACAGGACTTAATATTTGCCCTGATGAATTTTGGACTTGCTTTTGTCCCAATCCTTTGTATCCTCCAGTTTATAATTTTTGGAATGAAATTGTTCATATTGTGCCACTGAATGTTGGGAGTGTTTAATTTTGTTTTCATCTTTATACAGGCTTGTAGCTAAGAGTTTGTCTTACATCTTGGAGGAGACTTGGGACTTGGACTTTTCAACAATGATGAAACTGTTAGGTCTTTGGCAATTCTTAGAAAGGGACCAAATGCCTTCTACACAGACATAAAAGAGTCTTTGTGTGACCAAGGATAGAATGTTATGTTTCCAATGTAATATAATGTTGGTATACTTCATACTAGTTCTTAAGGATTTTTAAATCTGTGTTATAATGGTCAAGTTGTGAAATGATAATAATAAGCACGTCTTTGCATCTAGAAATCAATTTAAAGAAATGTGTTTACTTATCAAGTTGACAAGGAGTGGATCGTTATGGTTGATACATTGTGTCAGAGAAGTCTAGAAGCTTAACTATGTAGAAGTCCAGAAGTTTAACTAGGTAACTCAGCAGCTCTACATCTTGGGGTGTAGAGGACTAGCCATTACTACTCTAGGATGTTGTTTGTTGTTTCAATTTGAGAAGGTCAGAAGTTTGACTAAATTATTCAGTAGGGTGCCAGGATCCTTACTTTGTAAACATCTTCTGCCTGTGCAGGAGGAGAGCATATATATGGTGTGAGTGCTACACCCACCCAAGGGGCATAGCCTGCCTACAATATGAGGGAGGAAAAAGAGGCTTACTTTCTTACCTACCTTTTGCTTTTGTTGCTTTGCTTTCTTCTGCCACCTTGAAATGTTGCCCCTTAGCCTTGGAGTCAGCTGATTATATACTGAAACTTCAACAAATTGAGAGTTAAAGAAATCTGTCCTTAATTTTGGGTTGGGTATTTGTCCCAGCAATGAGAGAAAAATAACCAAAACATTACCCATGATGAAAGTGATCATTACATGTATTTTAAATATACCCATAATGTTAATTAGTTAAAAAATAAACTACAAAGTGAGACAGAGAGAGTGAGTGAGAATTCATGAAACCTCCCATCCCAGAAAAGGTTACATTATTAATTGTGGTTACATTCTAGTAAGTATCAAATAAATATGAAAAAAGAGAGAATATTTGAGATCAGGCATGGTGATACTTGTCTGTAATTTTAGTACTCTGGGAAGCTGAGGGAGGAGAATCACAAGATCAAGTAAGGTTTGGGTTACCCTAGTGACTTTACGAGATCCTGTTTTAAAATTAAAACAACAACAACAGCAACAAAAACAAAAACCTGCCACTAATGAAGTTAACTGCAGAGGCCCTGGATTTATTTCCCAATACCAGAGAAGAGATAGATAGAAGATATAAATAGATAGATAGATAGATAGATAGATAGATAGATGATAGATAGATAGATGATAGAGCAAGTGAAGACAAAGAAAAAAGAGAAATAGAGTAGTGGTTGATACATTGTATTAAGTATAGAAGTTTAGAAATTTAATTAAGCAAGTCAGCAGGGAGTCAGGGTCCTTACTTTGTAAACATCCTTGTCCTGTTCAAGGGGAGGGTAGGGAGATGGTGTGAGTAGTACACCCATCCTAGGAGGTGGTATCCTGCTTACAATATAAGGGAGGAGAAGAGGCTTACTCTCCCCCTTTTTCTCTTGCTGCCTTTGCTGTCTTGAAGCACCTGGAAGTGTTGCCTCTATGCTAAGCCACACTGCCTTGGAGCCAGCTGATTATGGACTGAAACCTCCACGAACTGTGAGCTTAATAAACCTTTCCTTCCTTTGGATGCCTGATATTTTATCTCTGCAGTGATCAAAAAGTAACTAAGACAGTGAAAGAGAACAAAGTGAGAGTCAGTGAAATTACTTTTTAATTTTAATTCATTATGGTGTCATATTTATTTCACCTTTAATAATGACTAAGACACATGGATGACACATAGATGTAATGGCAATCTGCATTTACCACAAAAATAATAATTTCTGCTTGTTTTTTAATCATCTATTAAAAATGCCTCCTTTCCTCCTAAATTTCATAGTTTCATAATTGGAAAATGGCATTATCTAATTATGTTGGAATTTCCCCTTATCACTACATGTTTTTCAAACTGTGAAATGTTCTCACATAGTTACGATGGTTACTACTTATGTTGTTATTCTTAAAATTAAGAGAACAAGAGAAAAACTTAAATTCCTTTGGTCAATGCAAATCTTTGAATTCCAGAGACACAGTTAGTGCTCCATATGATGAATTGCGCCACCTCCACCTCCCAGCAATCAACTTGCAAGCATTCCAGTGGGGTAAAGAATGAGAAATGTAGATCAAAAGAAAGAATAAAAAATCAGTGAAGCATTTGACAGTTTATATGACCCATACTCTAATGTATAAAAATGTCAGTAAAGATTGTAGCAAAACAATTCTGTGTCTCATTTTGAGAATTTTGTCTTGTCATCTCAAAGAAAACTGAGATCTGAACCAAAATAAATCATGTATTCAGAAACATTTAAGGTATCAAAATTTTCCTACTTACTATAATGCTTTACATATGTACGAATAGAAGAGTTTTATAACATGAGATGATTAAATTAAAATTATGTTTTAGAGGATAGAAAAATTTTGATAATACTTCCTATGTTTCCCTTACAATTACAGATTTAGGTTAGATTTTCTGTTCCTATCAGCTAGAACTACAAGTAGTATCTCAGAACTTCACAGTCCTTCCTTCAGGCTTTATCAGTCCTTTACACTGTACTGAATCCCTCCTTCAATGTGTGATATTTTTCTCAATTTAGGTTCATTAAGTAAACTTCCCTCCTACAGAGTCACTTGGAGGACTTTAAAGACTACAAAACGATTCACATTACTTCTAGTGGTATTCACTACCCTTGGCAGTCAGCCATAGTTGCCCTCAGCCTGGTCACTAGAGCTTCCTCATTGTAGTGTACAAACAGTCACTTAGGCTGCAGGGTGAATGAGCCCCTGGAGTGAAAAAGTACAATGTTCTTTCTCTTTGCTCAACATCTGCTTCTAACCTCACACTGAATTTTCTGTTTTATTATGAAGCTACCATCTTCTCCTTTGCTATTGTCACTTTTCAGATGCTCTTCCTTTTGCTTGAGATATCTGTTGTGTATAATATAGCACACTTTCTGGCATTCTTTAGAAATGAATAAAACATTATTCTTTGAAGACTACCGTGACTCAAAATCTGTAACTGATTGCTATGTAATGCCAATATTTGAATTTTATATGATGTAATATTTTTAATTCTTTCTTTTTTCTTCTTATGTGTTTATTTACTTGCCTGTAACCCCTGCAAATGTGTATATTCCATGAGAGCAAGAATCAGTTCTCTCATACTGTATTGGTTTCCAATTATTGTAGCATGAAATTATTATTGTAGTCTTAGTGGACAGATGATGGAAATGAGTATTATTGATTTCAAGGTGTCATTCTTTCTGAGATTCTGTTATGTCTTTGTTACTTTTATCATTGCTGAGACAAAATATACAACACCCATAGTAAAAGGAGGAAAGGTTTACTATAGCTCACAGTTTGTAGAGGTTCCAGGTCTTAATTGGCTGGCTGCAAGACAGGGTGGCATGGAAAAGAGACATTGCAGAGGAGAAACAGTTTATGGTGGGCAGAAGGCACCAAACCACAAAGTAGCAAAGAAGAAACAAGTGACAACACTAGCTCTCTTTCTGTCCTTTATATTTTATCCAGGCTACCTGCCCCTAGGGCTGGTAGCACTTACACCCAGGGTAGAGCACTCTTAATCCTAGCATTACATTCTTAATTCCAGCATCACACACTATAGATACAGCCACCTCTGAAAAGCCCCACCTATGACTGCAAAAACTTTGAGGTGACCCCTATATACAAGACATAAAATATGAAACAATCCATCTCATTCCAGGTTTTAGAGACTGCTCATATTCCTTACCTCATGAGATTTTACACTTTCAAACTTAATAGCATGTACTATTTAAATGCTTGTCTCTCTAATTTTTATTTTTTATATTTAAGAAATTTACACAACTACATTTGGCACAACTGGACAATGTAGGAAAATCTGCTTAACTTGAAAGTCATAAATAAAACATATCTGCAGAATTCCTTTTGCCTTTTAATGTATAACATTCATAGATTTTGGGGATTCAGATCTAAACACATTGATGGAACATTATTCTGCTTACCATACATGCTTATCATTAAATCTCTACACCTTGCATACTTTCTGGCAAGGCTTTTCTACTCAATATTTATCAGCTCAGTGAATTAATAAGCTTTCCAGCTATTAGTATTCAAGTCAATATAATATTAGATTGTGAAATTCTTCAATCTAGGAAATATATTTTAATTACTTCTACATCCCCATGTCTTATGTAACGTTTTATATTTAACAGACTCAAAATTTTGTTGTTAATAAATTCCCTGAGAAACAGTTGAATTTCTCCTAGATGAGCATATCTAATAAAATATCTGTTTATGTATATAAGAGAATTCCACTTCCCTGTAGATATGCATTGTGGGTCTAATAAATCACTTTTCTGGTCATGTCACATGGGTAGAAATTAACACAAAGAACTGGTTATTGTAGAATTCTTAGGTCCCCTTGGACTCCTTCCTGCGCTTATTATGTCATATTGCAATAACTTATTAACATTACTGATACTAATTCTAGTTCTTAAATTTATCCAATTTGGGCCATTACAGTCTTGGTGAAGCAATGAGCATAAAGGTAACCATGTGTAAATAATCAGTACAATCAGAAGACCTCTGAATTATATTGAAAAGAACATGTTCTCTGCAAATATCGATGATCTAAATTTTCTAAAAGGTTGCTGTATTGTACTTTTCTGTTTCCCTGTGCCGCACAACGTCATAATTGAGCTGTCATTCAACAGTTGCATGCACAAGGTGTGATAAAACATGATTAAATTGCGTGAACTTTTTTCATTCTCATGCCTTATGGTTATGGCTATTTTCACCTAAAAAACATGGCTTATTTTACTCAATCTTTCAAACTGGATAGCACATAAATGCTACAATAGAGCAAAATCTTCTTCTGCTCACATAATGTATAGTACTGAGAACACTGCAATTACTTTATAAATATATAGCTATTGAGTTATAAAGTCTTTAATACCACTTCTTTATCCCTTTCTGTTATCTCCTCTTATGTAGTACCTGGATTGTTTCCTTTATTTCAGTTAAGCAAGTACTGTACCTAGGTAGCTTAATAGATATCTAGTGTTGCAGTCTCTGACATGATTTCTTATGTGTTTAAACAATTTTAGTTTCCTCTTAAAACCATCTATATTTTATTCCATGAGACTTATTCAGCTACATTATCAAAGTTGAAATAATTAGTTTTTCTTGAGATTTCTGAATATTGTTCTATAAAGATGTCAGCATTTGGTTATTTTCATTTGCTGTGCTTATGATTTAAAATTTAAATTTCCATATTGAAAAGCACATCTATTTATTATGACAACACTTTAAGTGTTTTTAAACTGCATCACTGTCTCTACTGATACCTAAATATGCTGTGTCATTCTAAGTTCAGGAACTTTGAAATGTTTTTTCACTTTTATCTTTTCAGTTTTTGTTTATTTTTCTAAGCATACGTCTACATCTTTCTATTCCTCAAAACTTTTACCAAATAGTGCTTTCTTTTTGTCCACCTCACTAATAGAACTATCAGTTTTTGTATCTTTTACTTCAGAATGTTCCAATTGCCCCCTGAAAATTAGAATCATGAGAGTATATATTAAGGATATAGATTTTCAAACATATCTTGTAGAAAATATGTTTCAAAAGTAGGACTGGGGTTTAGTAATTGGAGTGGGTGTTGTAACTATCACCGATTATTCCCTTCCCCAGCAAATTAATGCTGCTTTTCTGGACAGCTCATGACACCAACATCCTTTTATAAAATTCATATCTGGAGTCCTGCTGACACTCTGCAAAGCCAAGCTTTCCCAATGATTTTTAACAACTTCTTGATCTGCCCTGTCCAATATGATAGCCATTACCCACTTATAACCACTAAGGAAAAAAAATGTGACTTTAACTCAGGGAGGAATTTTAATTATTGCATATTTATGCTTACATAGCCACATGTAGCTCAGTATAAATTGAAGGATCAGTTTAGAACACTGAAAAGCTCTCCAGAATATAGTTGCCTAGATTTGTGAAAAAGTGAATTCTGGGACTGGGGATTTAGTCCAGCAGCACAAGTGCCTGCCTGGCAAGCATGAGGTGGAGTTTGATCCCCAGTACCAAAAAAAAAGTGAATACAGTTGAAGCTTCTAGTTATGTGTCCCACTCCCATGAACAAATCATCCCCCCAAAGGCCCCACTTGTTAATACAATTGGATTATGATTTCAACATAAAAATTTTGGGAGGACAAAATCATTCAAACAATGACAGACTCTGCAAATAATCTGTATGAACTCTTTCTTGAGAAGCTTGCATTACTTATAGAGTACAGTGTTTAATTAACTAAATCTTTGTAAGTTATGCAAGTTTTCCTAAAACTATACCAGAACCACAGCTCTCTAATGTCTCTCTAATGTCTTTGATTTCTATAACCTCTTAACTACTCCCTGTGATGGCTTAAATATAAGAATTTACCATCAGCATGTTGTATTATTATCAATCCTCCACTGACCATTAACACGGAAGCTATAATTTATTTTTGCAGTACCTGTAAACAGTAAGTCAATCTTGTATATCCCACTCATGTACCTTGACCAATTAACCAATTGTTCCAGAATTCACATCATGAATTTATCAGATGTGATTCCTCTTTGCCACTTCCTCCTGAATTACTCTCTTTTTCTTTCCCTCCCTCTCTCTCTTCTACCCTTTCTCTTTTTCAGCTCTGATGCCTCCATGTTTAGGTCCCTATTTCAATTTCTGAGATCCAGATGACTCCTGGTTATTCTGGCAAGTTACCTTTATAGGAAACATTCAAATACTAAATAATTCACCTGTTAATCAGCACATGAAAGTGTACAATACATTTTTGTGGACTTCCCAAAGGCAGCCTAGAGTAGTGGTTTACCAAATCTATGGAACCAGAGAGCACTAATTTTTGAATTTTATTGTACATACTAATTATCACTATCAACTTGTTCTTTATATCCATGGATTTCAAACTAGAACATATTGTATCTCAGAGTTGGTATGGTACCTAAGAGTTTAAATCAGAAAATACTCAGTGCTCAGTATTCTGATCGATCCATAGAAAAAGTTCTGTAAAAGATAAGTACTTTAGGACATGTGATGCTTTCCCAGTGAGCCTGAATCTGCCAGCAGGACAACCTTTGTTGGCCAATGAACGTTTGAACATTTCTTTTAGGTACTCTTTGGAAAATAAACACTGGTGGAAGACTTTCAGTCTCTGTTGTACATTTCTGCCTTCTTTTTAGTGTGCAGATAATCTACATTAAATTGGCATTGCATAGATCACAAGGTCCGATAGTTCAGGATCTTGAGAGACCAGCAGATAATGACAGTTATATCAATGCACTATCCACATCACTCTCACAAGAGAAAGCATGAGTGAATTTCCTCACTCGCTTTACTCACATGTTTCATAGGTGAGAGAAGGAACATGTCTAATTTGCTTTTATATTCTATTAATCCTTCTGTGGATTTGCCCTATGATTGTCACAATAAAAAGTACTTTCCTTTGACTTTCAAATAGCTCTGATAAATAGTTTTTTAAGGTCATCTTCTAATGTGTTCACCAGTGTTTGCACCTGCAGGACTCCCTACCCTAACCTTCCTGCAGTGTCATTGAGGTGGATCATCCTTTCTGTCATATGTAACAATCCCAAACTTTGAGATTTCTGTACATTCATTTCACCTAATGTTTGTACCTGATTTACTGCTTTTGAACTATACAATATGTTATGTGGTCTTAGTTCTGTTATGGGAGTTTCTATACTGCATGTTTAAATGTTTTTTTGTTTTTTGGTTTTTTTTTCTTCAGGTCTTACTCTCTAGTTCTGTAATTTTATTCATTTGGCAGAGACAGGTTCCATTCATTAACTCTTTGTCCTATCCCTCTCCCACTGTCAGCTTTACAACATCTAAGTGGTTCCCCTCTAAGGGGACCACTGTCTCATTTGTAAGTGTCTTCTTACTGGGGAGGGAGTCTATATTCAGTTACACAGATGTGCAAGGTTATAGAAAAAAAGGGATCCAGGATTTCCATTTAGACTGTATATAACAGCATCTCCTTAAGAAACATAAATTCAAGAGAAATTTTTTTATGGTTACATTCTTACTTATATAGGTTATATTATATAATTTGTGTGTATTTGTTCCATCTGATACTTTTCAAATTCGTATGAAAAGTCAGCTGGAGTCTAATTCATATATTTCGATATCCTATATTATGGAACATCTCTGACAGAATAAGAAATAAATATATTCACTTGACTTCTTTGAATAAAGTATCTACAATCTGAAAAAAAGAAAGTCTATAAAATAAGAATTAATAAGATAGAGAAGTTGCAATTAACTGTTTAAAAGTTAGGAAAATGATTCAAGGAAATCTTTACAAATTGAAGAGTTTGAATTAGTCCTTGAAGCAAATGCTATATTGGCAAGAAAAAATTTATTAGAAATTTATTACTCATTCTACAAGTGAAAATAGTGCTAAAATTTCTTCACATAATTTAATTTTTTCTTAATAATTCAGTAGATAATTGAATGTGTTAGTGTCTCCAAGTCATCACTTTAATACACCTTTTTATGAAATTGCTCAATTAATTGCTTTTTTCACTTAAAACATATCTGCAAGGTAACTAAGGAGGGGAACAAAAACAGACACAGAACAACTGCCTATTTTAAAAGATGGCTTAAAAAGGTATTGTTGAAAGAAACAAAGGCACTATTAGAACCACATTCCTGAAAAACTAAGGCAGAAGTTAAAATATGTAGCAACACTAAGAAGAAAGTGCGAAAAGATGTTTCAGCACCAGTAGTAAAATGTGTTATGGGTAGAGGGAGAGAAGTCAATCAGAGAATAAGAAAGTACTGTTTACCACTTCTATGTCTGGTATCTTTCTTTTCATTATCTTCAGTAAAAGTGATCAAAATAAATTTTGCTAAATTAAGACACACGTAGATATATATCTTAAGGACTCTGCTGGAGAAAAAATGAGAAAAATTAAATCTATAGAAACGACTAATATTTTCCTATCAGAAGTTAAATAGACATACCAGGAATGAGATTTTCATAAATGCTTATATAGACCCCATTGAACAGGGAAGGCTGACCAAAAAAAACTTTGGTTGCCTATATTATTCTTACATTTCATTCAGGTGATATGATCCTAAGTACAGAGTTGGAGTAGTCACACTTCTGTTCCATGCAAGAACAAGATTCCTTCTTTTACTACATATTCTCTTATCTATTCATAAAAGAACTATACTGGTACACATTGCTGCATCAAGTATCTGAAAATGTAAATGCATTTCCAGACCATATTATCTTTTGAGCTGAGGTATAAAAGATCTATTTTTCTTAAGAATCAAAGCAAATTTTACAAATCCACCTTTCAAAGTATCCATAGTAGTGTCTCTCACCCAGGCTGGAACAACTTTGGCACATACAAGTACCAATTCCCTACATTAAATGTAATCATTATGTACTGCAAATGCACTAATAGAAGTAAAAAAAGAAAGTAGATGTTTTCCTGTAAGTCAGATAAAGTTTTCATTTCTATTTACTTTTTATTTTAGAAAACAAAACAGAAAAAAGGATAGAAATAATACAGAATTTCAAAAAGAAACATGAAACAATGGTAAAAATATCAACACTAGTTAATACATTCCATATTGTTGTCTTAGAAGTAGTTGTTCAGGTTACAAGATCTAGGCATAAAAAATGATCAATCAAACAATGACAGCACAAATTGTTCTTTTTGATGAACAGAGATTTTCTGAGTTGTTCTGTTGTTTGATTAATGTTTCTCTCATTGTCTATATATATATATAAATCTATGTATATATTATTATATATTATCTTCATATGTTATAAAAATATCAAACATACAAAAGTTGCATACATTTGATAGTGTGTAACTATATAGGCACCATCTACATTTTACAATTGACATTTTGTTATATTTGTTTTACCATTGTCTATTTTCCTCTCCATTTATCAACTTATCTTTTTTTGATGTATATCAAAGTAAATGTGAGATATCAACACTTTCTAACTTCCCACACAAATATGTCAACTTGCATAACATTAACTACAGTTAAATACTTTTTTATATGGTTCTTTAGTTTTGGCAAACAAAATTTATATGCAGTGAAATACACAGATCATTGACACACAAAAGTGTGTCATTTCTTGAAATGATCTCACTAATTTAATCTTTTTGCTATTTTCTTCTGCAAAGTTTCAGATCATGTCTTAGTTCATTTGTGTTGCTATAACAAAATATTTGAGACTAGGTGGATTAATAAAACAATGTGTTTTAGTTTGGGACCCTGGAAAACAAAGAGCATGGACCCAGCATTGTGGGATCATTACTGCATCATCTCATGGAGGAAGGGAGAAGAGCAAGAGCAGAAGTGCAGAGCCTGAGACTGACTTTACAGCCTTAAACCTTTTTGTAAAACTCAGTATTAATCCATCCATGAGGGTTTCACTTCATGACCTCACCATCTCCCAACACTGCTGTATCAGGAATTAAGTTGGCAACATACATTTTGGGGAACACATTCATACCAAAGCAGGTAGCATTGGCCAACTTGCTCTTTTCCATCCAAAAACAACGTGACCATTTTTCTTGATTTGTTTGCTTTTATAGTCCTACAATGAATCATGCTTTATTTTTAAGATATTGCCTCATTTAAAATATTTGTTTCTGCTAGACTGTCTAGATTTCTTGTGAATACTGTTGTAATTTCTAAGATTATAAATTTTGCCATCAAATTGGGGCTTTATTTTCTATTTGTGTGGATTATTTTCTGAGTGCTACTTTCCTAAGAGTCCACATATAAAATTCTAAGGAAAATATTTTTTAGTTATTGGAACTTTTAAATAGAGGACAGCTGTGTCATGTGCTATGTCATTTCTCAAAAGATTGTGGGTCAGTAGCCTTCACTGACTCCAATCTGGCCTATCGACCTCATTATATTGAGAGTAGTGATAATGCTGATTGGAAGTGCCTTTATAGCAAATAAATAACAATTGGCTAATAAATGATTATAATTCTGTTAAGAAGCTGCCTCACATTGGACTTGAATTTATAACTCTTGACTTGGTATCACTAAGCAAACTGAGCTGGCCACCTCAACCAAACCGCAGAGTATATAGGGGAAAAATATTGACAATTTAGGTTTCAACATATGTTTTGTTTAAGGCAAATAAGCCTATACAACAAATAATTGAACTGTTTTGTTTTATTGGGACTGTATAGGTCTACACTGGGGTCTCAGAGGAGGGATAGATGGATAGATTTTTCCCATGCTTAACAACTGATCAATCTTTCAGGATGATACAAAAGATTTTGCCAGGACCCAAACTAAAATGACAGAGGCTTACTGAAAGGAATGATTTTTTTTTTCTGAACTTATTTGCTGATCTCAAATGTAATCCACTGATTCTTTTTCACTAGGCCACTAGCTACCATGGAAATCATTTTATATAATTGCCCAGTCTGGTCATTGGTTAATCTAATCTTCAAGGTGTGAGATTCTTAGAATGGTATTAATAAAACTAATTCTACAGTAAAGTGTAAGCATTTTCCAGAAAAAGATTTGCTTTGAAGCTTTCCTGTTTAGTGCAAAAAGCAAACGATAAGTCAAATATATTCCCACTCTGGAGGAAGTCGGAGGTGGCAGTACGCTTCTTGTAGGCATGGAAATGAGAATTAAATAACTCATATGTCTTCTGCTCACAAAGTGAAAAAACCATGGAGGGCAAATACATTTGCTTTCTGAAGAGCTTTAAGTACTAAACCTATTTCAGAGAAGAAAACCCTCAGCCAAAGGAAGTTTTGAGTACAATAATATGTATTAAGGGCAGAACCAGTATGTACCAAATGAAATGAGTACTACAGTAGAGGGAATTGAGATAGAAAACTTGGACTGACAGTTTTATTCACCAAGGGAATGCATACGTAATACAATAATTTACTCTCACCTGCAATTTCTAGCATTTTGTTAGACATGCTGTGGAGAAGACATTCTTGCAATTTTATATATGCTTTTCAGAGGAAAGATGCCTTTTATAAATGTCATGTAGATAAATTACTGGCTTGCAAAATACATAGAAGTTGCTAAATAGTATATGAATTTTGAATGTTCTTTGGGGAATAACTATTTTTCCTTTAAATGGAGAATTTTTTTCTTCTCTTTAGAGGTCTAATGCAGTTTACTCAGTCCCCAAGAATCTTGATTATGGGCCCAGATGATTCATCTGAAAGGAAGGACTACAGGAGGAATACAAGGAAGAAAGGATACCTAAATTGCTCACTTCCTTTGATCTCACTAGGAGCCAGTAAAACTTTTTTTTTCTTTTTTTCTCTATGTAGAGTCTGAGTAGCAGACTGTGTGCCTTGGGTCTGTAAAACATTCCTGACTTTATATGTGGCTGTCCAGTACTCTATATTCCTGATGAATCTTTTCAATTAGCTTCCTTAACTTTGAATAGATTCAGAAAATTTAAGGAGTTTAATTATTTAATGCAGAAAAGAAAATATAATGCTTGTCTTTTCCCCAGTGTCTCTAAAATAGGAAAATGCATTCAGGATACTTGAATGCTGTAAAATAACACCCATTCCTGTTCAACAAGTGTCAAAGGAAGAAAATCATATCATTTCACACCCATTTTGAAGCCCAGTTTAAAACTGTGACTTTCTACAATTTGGCCACATGTATATTTATCAATAAGCATTCTAACACAGAAAAGACAGAAGGGCAGATAATTCATATTTATTCAGTGTCAGTACACCAGTCGATTTATATATTTATTCATCATTATTTCATAGTATATAGCTTCTGTCCATATAATCACAAAGAGGCAGATCTGAGATTTAAATTCAGCTGTGCTACTTCTGATTCACTACATGAACAGAATGTGGGAAGAATATTGAAGTAAAAATGCATGCACACCTAAATTATATGACTTTTCTAGGATATGAACTTCAACTGTTCTTGCCAACAGAAAAGGTATCATTCTTAATATAATAGTGGAAATAACACCAGGCATGGAGTAAATTGAGCTCCTTTTCCGTAATCAATTAATTTTCCCAAACTGTTATTCTTCACAAAACAGGAATAAAGATTGCATGATATAGAGCATAATTCAAGGAGTATGTATTAAGTACATATGTGGAATATGTATTAAATACACGTGTGAAACTAAACATTTTTTCTGAGTTTGAGACTAGGTATTTTTGTAGTTAAAATGGATATATACAGCATGTGTTAGGCATGGGAAATACAGACAACAGTCACAGTTCCTGTCCTTGGGATCTTCAGTCTAGTGAAGCAAACACATTGTATTGTTGTATATAATGATAGGGTTTGAGCCAGAAGTCAGAATGGAGCGTGTTGATATTTTGATGTTTTCTTCTAAAATTTGGTGCAGTCTGGATCATGCTCTGATGTTGTTTTTAGGGAAAATACTAATGATATGCACCTGCTGCATGACCACTGAACCACAGTTGTTTTTAATCAATCCTTTAAACATTAATAAAATTACAGCTTCCAGGTTTTCAAATATCCTGATCAATCATTTACTTCATCTGAAGGGAAAAATAAATCAGCTCACTCAGAAGGGAAAATTTATCCTTTAGCTGTAGTGACAAATGATCTCACTTTGCAAATTAAAATAAACTTAGAAGTAGCCAACCCCAAATTTAAGGGATTTACTATACTATCGTAAGAAAAATATTATTTTGATTGTAATTAGTTTTATAATTAGCCACTCAATAACAAAAATTATTTTATAGACTGTCGAGTTTACATAGTTTTGAAATATTTGATAGAAAAGGCAATAAAGATGTGTGCAGTGTAACTTATTAATGTTCAGCCCCTTTGACCATGTCTTTTTTCCAACTCGCCCAAGGAATTCTCTATAGTTGATAATTAACCCAGAGAATACTTCAAGTCCAATGTCCTAGTTTTTCTTTTGAAATCATCTCCACCCACTCATATTTACTCTACTGACTTTACACATACATTCAACCCTCGCCTGGCTTTCCTTTCACACATGACTGAGTTGCTTAGATTGTTGTCTCACTCAACATATCTCTCTGTAGTGATCAGCGTCTGCATTTGATGCCAGTCTCCCAATTCTTGTTTCTGGGATGGTAATTCATGATGTCCACAGCATAGTGCCTGCTCAGGTTGTTTCAGTCACTGTAAAACTGACCATCTCTATTAATCTTAATGTTAGACATGACCAGATGGTGTGCTTTGGTCAATGATATGTGAACAAAAAAGATTTGTGCTACAATTCTGCTAGAATTTTGAATAGCCGTATAAAATTTGCAACATTCTCAATTTCCTTTTAATCAAGTTAGGGTCCCTGATTCTGAAAGCAGAACCTGCTTGGAAATCTTCACAGAACATGTCGTTTATATGAGAAATAAAGCTCAGTTATTTTAAAGTCACTAAAATTGTGAGTTATTTGTTGCAACATCAACATACTGTGACCTATTGTGACTGATGCAATACTCACATGAATTAAAATAATGTAGTCTTTTTATTGTGTTAATAAACCTCACTAGTGATTGCTTTTGTTTACAGAGCTATATTCTACAATGAGACTTTATATTCTATCAATGTCTACCTCATTTATTTTTATAAATTCCCTTATATTAACAAAGTAGTAAAAGGCTTCAAAGTGGAACTTTGACCTCAAGTGAAAAAAAATTCCTAAAAAGGTAATTTTAAACATGTTCAGATAAATATCTCGTTCACGTTTTTCCAAGGAATGATATACAGAACTCCAGTACCAGAATGATTGTATCTCTAAGAACTTCTTTGGCATTTACAAGGCCCACATAAACTTGGTATTGGAATTTGCAAATCATTCTCAGAGTGTAAGATTAAAGGAAAGAACTTTAAAGATTTTCAGCTGGTGTAGATCAGCATGTCCTCTTAAATAAAAGATAGGAAAAAGGCTGAAGGTTCACAGCTTTGGTATTTTATAGAAAAGAACAGTCTTATTTATTCCTAGATCACTGATTTTTATCTGTCTTAAGTCAATTTGCTAAGGTTTTTTATGACTTTTATGGAAAAGTTGGTGGTCTGGACTAGACATAATATTAAGTAGAAAGATGTATAGGTCATAAAAGCAAGGGTTTAAAGATTGAGCCTGTTGTGGCTAAATAAAAACAACTAAAGTCTAAAGGAAAGTGACCACATAAATCACGCCACTGTGCAGCTAATGAGCAGCAGGAAGAAACTGGTGGGATTCACTTGCTTGAGAACTCCTCTATTGATTTCATCATATACACTGAAACATTTGGAAACAAGAATTTACTCTTAATATTATTCAAGTCAGTGTCCAGCAGCCATCATCTCATTAGTTGCTATTAATTGTATGTTTTAATTCTTGTTTTTAGATGTCCATAGACAAGTAAGAGAGGTTCAAATTCCCTGGTTCCATTTTTGAGATCTTATAATTCGTGGATCTCTGGTGGATACCAGAAACTCTAATTGAAAGTCTATCGTGCTATGAATGATTTGATCTCATCTAATTATGAAATGGACCCACACTAATGGAAAATCTTGCATGTAGCAGGTGTTTTGTTTGTGAAACTGTGTACATATGTGCTTGTGCACTTGTGCATAAAAGTACATCTTTTTTTTTTCTTCAAACTCACGACCATGTGCTTGCCAGGCACTGTGCACCGAGTTGTGTCCCTGGCCCGAGGTATATCTTCTTGATATATTAAATTTTTGGATAGTTTCAATTAAGTTAATTGAAAATGCCATTTGAACACCGACAATATATGAATTGATATACAAGATTTCCTTCCTGCTTTTGATGAAGACCCCACAAATTTTGAGACTCTTGGCAGATTTCTTGATTCTTCTTAGTGGCGACTTTTAGCTTTTAAAAAAAATGGCTAAATATTCTGCCTTACACAATTTTGGTCTGGGAGTAAGAAAGAGTAAAACACTTAGTGTAAGGTGTAAATTTAACTGCCTTACATGATTTGCTTCTCAAAATTTAAGTACACTCTCTTGATGATATAACTGTTCACAAGTTATGTAGTCTTTTGTTCCATTTTTTGATAATTAATCTCTTTTCTTTTAGTTTTAAATTGATGGTATTTCAGATAGACAATAGCTTCAAGTTTTTTATAGTGAATATGCCACAGATAAAAATTACTGAAAGTTTAATCAATTTATCATGAAATAGACAGTAGTAGTACCATAGCATGTAAGTGGTGGAAGTCCCAAGTGTATTGAAATACAATCTCGTGAACCTTAATAAATAAGACAGTGAGGTTTTCAAATGGGATGAAATGTGTAAATAAAATCATGTCCGCAGTCATCTACCTTCAATACAAAGTTTAATCCAGAATTTGATCTCTTTTTTTGGTACTGGGGATCAAATTCATGACCTCACACTTGACAGGCTGGCACTGTGCCACTGAACTATGTCCCTGGCCCCCAGGTTTGATTCTTATAATTGATATTTATATTATAGACATAATTACAAATAGATGTGTCTTGAGACCATAATATAAAGTGAAAAAATCTGACACAGAAGCTGAAATATTGCACGGTTTGTCTTATGAGAGAAAACCAAAATAAAAAGAAAAATAAAACAGACAATAAAAATAAATATAAAGATAGATATTTTACAAAAGGGTAGGGTCCCAGAGATGGAGGGTGGGTTAGGGTGGAGAGGAGAAAGGGATAAAAAAAAGTATTAAGATATGTTATGTACATGTATCAACCCCACATGAAGAAAATAATCACTATGTTCTACAAACATGTACCAATACAACATAATTTAAAAACATACTAGCCGGACCTGGTAGCACACGCCTGTAATCCCAGCACTCAGGAGGCTGAGACAGGAGGATCATTGTGAGTTTGAGACCAGCCTGGGCTACAAAGTGAGCTCAAGGCCAGCCTGAACAGCATAGTGAGACCCTGTCTCAAAAAGACAAGGGCCAGGAGTTTAGCTCAGTGGTGTAAACTTCTGCCTGGAAGCACAAGGTTGTGAGTTCAATCTCTGGTGCTGGAACAAAACAAAACAAAACAAAACAAAACAAAACAAAACAAAACAAAACACCATAAAATATGTCTGTTCATCAGAATTTCAAGCAAATGGTTAGCAAACTATTTGAAGAAAAATTACTTCT
The DNA here is from genome assembly GCA_004365215.1 of Cuniculus paca. Lineage (NCBI taxonomy): Eukaryota > Metazoa > Chordata > Mammalia > Rodentia > Cuniculidae > Cuniculus > Cuniculus paca. Next base: position 937 of record RJWT010016898.1, on the reverse strand, counting down.
GTATAAATTTCAGAACATCTAAATCTTCAAATAAAATGTTAAAAAAAATTCTGGGATGATTTCACTAAACTCACTATTGTATGCTGATCACTCTTTTCATTCGTTTTTCTTATGGTTGATTATGGCAGTTGGACTTGTAACTACTTAATTTGGAATTGCTGAAGAATCTCATTATTGTGGGTAAATACCAAAGCCCAGAGAAGTGTCAGCAGCATCAGTGGATTGTCAAGGGAGAAGAATGAGCCTCTTTCCTCTCTCCTGCTACCACATCCCATCGTCAATTAACTCTAGCCTATAGCACTGCTAAATTCTGTGTGAAACAAAGACCCCGAAATGATAATTTCAGCAAATAGGTAAAGCAAACTGTGCTCTACTTACCAGTGAGATTCCTTTTTCCTGATTGTGTGGAAGGATGTTCACCATCACCATCAGTGTCAGTATCATAGCATTATTATTGTAAAGCACATTTATGAAGCTTTAACATGTTAATTGACTAAACAGTCATGCATGCTTACTTCTAGAATCACACTTTTTACAATTCTGGATTATTGAGGTACAATTTATATACAGTAAAATTCATTTGTTTAAAATATACAATTTATGAAGTTTGACAAATGTATATAGTTCTACAGCCATGTCTAAAATTACACTGTGATTTTTTTGTTCCAATCCCTCTTCTGGCCTCCAGGGTCTAGCAATTATTTCTATGACATTTGCCCCTAAAGTTTCAGGTATTCCAGAATCTAAAATAACTTTTTCTGATGTCTTTCAATCTGATAGCTTTCTATTTTTCAGCCTACACTCATAATATTTAATGTATCAATATTTTATACATTTTTTTATTACTGATAAGTTTTCCATTTTATGGTATGCTATAACTTGGTTACACATCCAGCAGTTGCTTTGCATTTGGATTATTTTTAGGTATGAGTAAATG
>RJWT010016897.1:0-12078 GCA_004365215.1 Cuniculus paca | reverse complement strand
CCCTGGTAAACCTTGACTATGGCAGTGATAATGGTGGTAGTGAATAGATAGTGGTGATAATGGTGGTGGTGAGTAGATGATGGTGAGCAGATGGTGGTGACAATGATGGCAGTGGTGATGATGGTGGTGGTGATGGTGGTGGTGATGATGATGGTGATAGTGCACCAGCTTAGGAGAATGCTGGTTGCCAAGGAGAGTGTAATAGCTGGTTTATTACCCACAGTTTCACTCCCAATATTTCATATTATGGCTAGCCTTCCTTGCACTCATTTCATCATAGTATTCTATAATATTAACACTATTTTTCTCTAACTTACAAACCCATCCAATCTTGTCTTACACAAGCTCTGGACAGGTATCTTTCCTTCTAGAGAAAATTTGCTCTTGGCCATCATATGGTCAATATATCCTTTTCCAATTATCAGATGAACATTCTAGCTGTCATGAAAAATAAGATCCAAATTATAAACGAGTTATTAACATTTTATCTTGTTTTTATTTTTCAGTGTTTAGTAAGTGCATATGAAGCCCAAAGAACAGTATTTGACATATGCAAAAGCACATTACTTATTAACAAGTATACATATATATACTTGCCACAAGTTGACATAGAGCTTGTTAATAAGGTTATGGAAGTCCTATGAAATCCCGAGCAACTTAATTTGCTGAAATGGTGGTATGATTGAATATTTGTTTTCAAAAGTTCAAAAGACTGTGGTGAAAGTTTTTATTTTAAAAGCGATCATTGAAAGAATCAACTGACCTTGCTCTTTTGTGTCTGAAGTCAGAAAGTAAAGAGCGAAAGTGTATCTTAGTGGTTTGCGAGTGATTCAGAGCAGGATGCTCAGCTATTAGAAAGCCATCGATTGGGCTGGAGGAAATGAGTTGGCTGTAGCATGAGCTATAAGCCAATGCCCAGGATTGTGCTGTCAGGGCAGTGTGCCAAGATGGACTGCATTCCCTGGCAGGAGTCAATGCTCATAGCTGACAGCCTGCTCTTATTCCAAACCTGGGTCCTCGAAGCTTGTAAAATCTTTACCTTGATATTCAGTATTTTCCATTCAGCCTTTCTATGTCTCAAGATTCATGATAAGGTTATAAAACTTTTCATTTCAGTTATAGTCCCCTAACTCACATTTTTAGGTTAAAATTCATTCACTGCTTTAGAATTACTATTCTTTTATATTGACAATAAACATTATCTAGAGATTCTGTTTGCAGAAGTATTTTCACTCATGAAAACAAGCCAGTTTGCCAAGAGTATTACTCAGAAAATAGAGGAATGACTCATGAATTTCAAACCCATTAGCCACTGCTGACCAGGCTGCTTTGAATAAGGTGTATTGGGAAGGGTCACTGATGAACGGGAACCCAAGAGACAGCAGTTTTATTCTGGGCTTGACTTCCACATGACCTTGAGCAATTCTATCAATTTTTCTTTGGTTCAGTTTCCTCAGTTTTCAAAAATTTGAAATGGTAATACCAGGATCCTGTGGGGAAATTATCAGATTAGTAAGACGATTTAGACTCTTGAGATGCAGCTAATGTAGAATGAGATGATATCCAAGATTTGCTTCCCAGCTACACCTCTTGAGCTCTCTGACCTATATTCTTAGTTTTCACTTTCATATGGCTTTGTGGCCCATGGATTACTATTTTTAAACAATGTATTGTTCTATCTGATTGCTGCTCAGTTTCAAATGATGAACCAATTGTATGTTTTATTCAAATAAGACTTTTTCAGTTCAATATATCAATTCAATATATTAATCATTAATGGACCATATATAGATGGTAAGCTATTAGCTTGATATTTAATAATTTTCTAAAAAGAATCATCTGCTTCCATCTTTTTTTCTCCAGCCATAAAGAATGTAAAGTTGGTTTACTAACCACACCTCAGATCTGCCCAGTGGCTACTAAGCACTTTTCTAAGCACTTTACTTGCCTAGTTCATTTAGTTTTGAGAAATCCATGAGGTGCGCTTTATTAGTACCTTCGTTTTGTAGATCCGAAAACTGGGTGAGGCTTAGCAAAAACTCCACAACTCAGTTACTTAACTCATCAGGTATATAAATGTCCCTCAATCTTTGGCCTCTTCACTTCTAGTCACTAATTCATACTCTGCCTGAATTATCATTGCCAAATTTGGGTACCTTGTGATATATGTGACATACTTGTTAAAGATGCAGTTTCCTGAGACAGATATATGGACAGTCTTGATGTTGTGGCATGTCTACTGCACAATAGAAACATTCTTAAGAACTGAGTGAAGGCCTTTGTTATAAACCTAAGTGAGGACTGAAGTTCAACAGCAAGATCCAATGGAAAGTCGATAGGTAGCCCTTCTGCCCCCAGGTTCAGAAAGTAAAAGGTTACAGTGAACCTCATGACAATGAAATACTGGGTGATTAGACAAGTTTGAATTGAAGGTTTGAAAAAACGCAAATTTTTGTGTCTCTGAAGCAATTGCTTCTACAAATAGCACTTAGTTACAACCTAACTCCCATTCCCCTTAACCTTTAAACTACTATGGGAGACGGAAGTAGTCATTCTAAGCCAGGGTGTCTTAACTTCAGCACACTGGTATTTGAAAAGCAAATCCTTTTTTGGTGGAAGTTATTCTGCATATGGTGGGATGTTTAGCAGTATCCATGATCTATAATGATTGCAAACTGTTCGCATGTCTTCTCTAGTTGTAAAAATTACAAAATATATCTTCAGACTTTGTCAAGTGTCCCCTGAAGAACGATCTACTTCCAATGGCTGGGGAAGATTATTCAGGACTCTGAATAATTATGAGGCCAGTATGAAAATCATCATTCTCCTGAACCCTTCTCACATGAAAAGGTGTGAAAACAATCCATGGCTAACTAAGGCCTGCTCCTTGCTCTCAAAACATCTATATTCTACTATAAGAAATTCCATCTTTGCAAATAAAAGAATTAATTGCTATAAAAGAGTTTTCAAGAGTCCTGTGGACCCAAGGGCAGTTGCTCATCTCAGACTCCTTGAGAGACAGTTCAACCGGGAAAAAGAGAAGTCAATCAGAGATGCAGGCTGAGAATCAGAATAACCATGGTGAGCAAAATATGGTTTGCCCTGCAAAAGCAGCTGAGTTTGAAGTGAACTGGAGCACTTTGAACTGCCTGAAGGAAGTGAAATACAAGGGAAGCTGAGATATGGAGGCAGGAGAGAGGCCTCTTGGAGTAACTTTGCCTGAAAAGTGTAGAAGTTAGGTGTGGAAGTCAACACGGAAGAAAAAGAAAAGCTAAATTTGTATTTTCACAGAACAATTCCAGAACTACTCAGGTCTAGTTATGACACAGCAAAGCTTTAGGAAGACATGTGGTTAAAGTAATCGAACTGCTTTGAAGATTATGCACTACACAAAGCAAGGGCAGGAAGTAATTGGCCAGAGCTCTGGTTCCCGTGCTTTAATGGACCAAAAGAAAAACCTTCACAGGACAGAGCTCCCTATCTTGTTGGCACTTCTTTGAGAAATCCCAGAAATAGGAGCCCTTTCTTTTAAGACTTTAACCAGCCAGATGGCTCTCTAAGAGACTGGCTTTTCTTATGCCTTCAGGCATGTTGTGCTGATAAAAATTGAACAACAGACTCTCTGGGAAAATACAAAACACTTTGATTTGTAGTGATAGTTGATTCTCATGCTAGAAATGCTTTCATACAGCCAATTCCAAGCTGCCATCAAGAAGCCATTGACTCAGGGCTTGGGAAGCGATGTACTCAGTTGGCCTTGCTAGCCAGTGTGAGCTGGTATAGGTCGGTTTTGGTACCCCAGTCTGGCCTGGGGTGCTAAAGTGTATCCAGCATGACATTTTTCCACCAGGTACACTTTAACTAAACATTTGGACAAAACTAATGCTTTTGAATTAAGCTTTTTAAATTGCCCACTTGTCTCAAGATAAAAGAGTTTCTATTTTAGTGACTTTTCACCCATAACTCCCCTTAGGGGGTTCAGGAAAGGTACATTCCTACTGCATGGTCCACCAAAGATTATGAGAACAGCGGCAAAATAAGCTAGCAGGGAAAGTGTGGCCTACATACGTGTTGTGAGGGTGAAATTTAAAATGATTACATTTTACTCTCTGGTTATTTGGAGAAGTCTTAGTATTCATGCATTTAGGCAAGGAAGTAGCTGTAGTTGTCTGTGTTGTGAGTGCATTGGAAGTGGTGGGGTAGAGACAGAACTACTTCCAACTGAGTTAACCATCTGCAAGTCTGACAAGGCACCAAGAAGGGGTAGTTTCTATTCCTTGAGAAAAGAGTGAGAGTGGGAGGACAGGAGATGTACCTGAATTCCTGGTATCTAGGGGTTCTCATGTTTCATTATACTGAAGTTACAGCCTGAGCCTGGAGCACTGAGAAAGCTTCCCAACTTGAGGACGTCAGTTTGATAAAACTTTCATTTGGTCCTGGGCTTTTGTCTGTTCATTGCAGAGATGCCAAGAGCGAACTTTCTTGATATATCAGAATTATTAATTGAAAAATCCATTTGGACCCACACATGTTCTTTGATTATTCACTTAGGAGAAGTTTTCAAAGGTCTTTTAAGAATGATACATTCCTATGCTATGAAAATGTATTTAAAAATGGACAGTATTTAATGAAGAGAGAAAACCTTATAATTTGATAGACTTCTATGTAATTTTTCCTTTTTCTTTCTCATCCTGTTTTCCTATTTTTCTACTATACCATTTCATTCTCAAATAATTAAAATAATGAAACATGTTTCTAGTTCATATCTTTTTATGAAAAACAGCAATAATGAGTAGATGTTGAGAAGAAAAATAAAGCATTAGCATTCCTCACTTCTTACTATTTCTGTCCCCAACTCTGTCAATTAAAGATTTGAATACGGGTTGGTATAAGAAGTCAGAATATTTAATTCCTTAATTTGAGCCCAGCAGAAGGTGAGTGGGTTGGAGAACTCTCTGGGAAATCAGAGTGGACCTTTTTGTTTGTTTAATAACTGGATGATGTGGAGTTACCTCATTAGACCCATGCAGGTTTAATGATGTTTTACTGAGACTGCATTGGTAGGTCCCCGCAGAGGGCAAAAAAATGATTTTCCTGGAAGGTTTCTAAGGCATTTGTAACTTCTTCTCCATAATTGCCCCCTTTGGTTTTGATTTTCTTTTAATAGCACAGGCATTTTCCTAAACATTTGCATTTTTAGTGTATCATCACTCCACTAGCACAACTCTTAGAGACCTTTCTCTTTGCTAGAGTACATTAGTTAACTCTGGGCACTCACGGAGAGCTGGGGGTCAGGAGAGTTCGTCCTTCTCCCCCTTATTGCACCTATTCACAGTCACTAATGACAGCAACAGGCTCTGGTATTTTCAGGACTTTGTCTGGTCCCTTCAAACACACTAGCTCAGTCCATAGTCACATCCCTGGGAAGGAAGGAAGAGAGAGTTTTATTGGATAGGATGACAATAAGGAAAGTGCAAGGATTAAGAACAACACAGAGCAGGCAGAATGGAGGCAACGTTCAATCTGCAGTTTTTCTTAACCCCCTCCTAACATCATGCTGTGATTGCTTCTCACTCCCCTTTTGTTTGTGTAAGAGGGCCCACTATCTGTGCAGACAGTGCCATTCACGGAGATGGAGCCCAGCACAGGGAGTCCTGCATGCTGGTTTTTTACAGAATGTTTTAAATTACTTTTGTGGTTGTGATTTAACAGGAAAGACTGGAATTATGTCTTTTGTGTTATCTGTATAATCTTGGCATTCTCCTTACTTTCTGATGCTGGATAATGAGTTAGGTTTTTGCAACTCAAGATAACATCCCCAGGGCAGAGATGACCTAGGTGGCCTAATCCAGAAAGAAGGAGATTCACGGACTGAACCATCCCAAAGCTCAATCAACAAAGTGAAATCGCCAGACTGGTCCTTTTGGGACCAACAATGAAACTGACATATAAGGAACATTTCTGGGTTTGCTCTGCTGATCCCCTGTGCTAAGAAGCAAGTGTGCTCTTAGGGTACTATGACTGGAGTAGGTTAAAATAGAACTAAGTTGTGAAAGTATCTTCATTGTCAATGGGCCCATACATATGAAGGCCATAAAATCCACAATGTTTTCCTTTGAACTGAGGTGGAGGCATTTGATATCTGCTTCTGTGATCCATCCATGCATAAAGATGTCAATAATTTTTCAAATGCTTTACACGACATTCACTGACTTATTCATGACAAATCCAGGGAGACTCTATTACAGATTGTGCGTGGGGTACAGGGATGATGAGAATTTTAGTTACAGTGTTGATGTGATCACATCTCGAGTGAACCTCAGACAGATTTTCATAATGTAGAGAGTTGGTCAAGAGTAAAGACAGACTTTGCATTCAATTTTTCCACTCACGAGCTTTTCTTCTAACCCCAATCCAATCTTCTGTCCTGTGTAGCTCCATTGCTGCCTGCATATAGAGTATTCCCGTTGAACTACAGTGAGTAACCAGAAAGGAACTTCGGAGCTGCCTTCCCTGTAAAGATAATTGCCTCGTGTCCAGATTCTCAGCATTCTGTTCTGCCTCAGAGTTCATTTGATAAGAGACTTGATTTGGGCTTGTTTTAGCAGATAAGTTGAGTTAATATTTATTTAAGGAAAGTAGGATTAGTGAAGATAGGTGAGGAATGAATTATGCATTCTCCAAAGCAGCTGAAGGTGGTTAAGAAAACATGCAGCAGCCAGAGTTGCTAAGTGAGACCTGCACACTGAAACCTGGAGGCAATTTCCAAATGTTCTGCTTTCTATTTATTGGAGTCGCTTTGGAAATGGTGAACTGGGACCATTAGGTTGTTAATTCAAATAGAGGGGAACTCTGTAAAAGAGAGAGTGATCCATCTCTATGTAAATATGGAGAAGGCAGTTCTTAAGGCGGCAGACAGTACAGGCAGTGGGGAAGGGGAGAACTATAGGGCATGGGTAGTTTGTTGAGTCAGTATTTATAAGAAGCCAAAAGGGGCCTGAGGAGAAGAGACCAACTCAAATACCCTAACAGAACCTTCATGGGTAGATATTCTAACGCAAAGAGGTGAATACAACAGTATAATTTAGAGCCATGTAAGCAATGGGAATTTCTTTCCAGAGAAACAAAAACTGTCTTTTGGAATGAACCTGGAAGTTAAGATTGGGCCATCGTAAGAGCTAATAGATCACCCTTTATCCTCACATGCCATGTACCAAACACTGTACTAAGTACCTTGCATGAATTAACATACTAAATTTTCACAGCAGTCCTATATGATAGATAATATCAAATGAAATTTATAGATGGGAACCGCTATAAATTTTGATCACTCAAATGCATAAACACAAAGTGGAGGACTGCAATGCAAACTCAGGCCTCGTGGATGTCAGCTGTTACCCTGGTTGTCATAAATGCTAGTGCTTCACCATCTGTAGTAGGCAAAGAAGAGCTGGAAATGAAGCATGGGTATTGTCTGGAGTGTCATAGAGGGAAGTGGATTTGCAGTAGTACAATTTTGAGGTTTTATGGGTTTCCAGAGTCCTTTTCTATCATGGAGAAAGCTTCATCTTTTAGAGAGGAAGCATCCCACCTTCATCAGCAAATGGGGCTGAAAGTAAAGATGTTTCTCTGTTGCAGATCAGCGGTTGCTTCAGAAACAGAGCAAAGATGGGTAGGGCTTCCCAATTCTTCCAGCGAAAAAGCTGGTGAAAACAGAGACAAGAGAATGAAGATTTTCTGGGCGTCTAGCATTACTGATTCCATGAACTTTTGTTGAATGTCATCCATTACCACACAACATCCTGGGGACTGGATACAGCACATGCACCAGGGGAGTAAGCCACAGTGTCAAAGAAGCAGAGCCTCTGGGAGCAGGGAAATTCCAGCATTGCTAACTAATTAAGTGAAGTTGGATGTATTCCTTAAGCCCTGTGTGTCTCTACTTCTTTATCTAATGTGGCCATGCACAATAAAGTTCAACTCTGAGGGTCACTGTGAGGAACAAACAAGATAATTCAGATGAAAGGTCTCACTCACAGTAGCTGCACAACTAAGAAGCAATGACATGTCAGTTGGTCCTTAAGAGTTTATTTACTTCTGTGTCCAGTTTTCTTTACATTGTGGCAGAACCCAGCTTCCTTTGTGCCTCCTTCTAAGTATAAATATAGGCATGAGATATTTTCCTTAGTTTACTGAAGGATGATAAGGACAATAGTTTTCCAGGGTATCAAATTCTATACTTTGGAGGTCCACTCTTGCCCCCTTCTTTTTTGTCACATGGTTAATTCAGTGATTGACTTGAGGTGTCCATTTGACTGAGCCAGAGGTGCCCGGATACTTACACAAACATTACTCTTGCATGGTCTGTAGGAGTTGTTTCTGGCTGAGATTAAACTTCAAATTAGTTGACTGAGAAAAGCAGATTCTCCTCCCTGTTGTTAATGAAGCTTCATCCAATCATTTGAGAGTCTGAGGAGAACAAAAACTTTGATCTTCCTGGGAGTAAGAAAGAATTCCTCTTGGTTGACTACTTTGAGCTAGGACATAAGCTTTTTTTCCCATTAGATTTGCATAGAAGCATTTGATTTTCCTAGGTCTTGAAGCTGTAGACTTTCAAGAGGGAACTCATACCACTGGTTTTCCTGGATCTCTAGTTTGCCAACTGCAGCTCTTGGAACTCATTAGCCTTCATAACTAAATGGGCCAATTCTTTGTTTACACACACACACACATGCATGTGCACACACACACATGCACATGCACACATGCACATGCACACTACAGATGGGTTCTGTTTCTGTGATCTATTTGAATATGGGTTGATGACAAGGTTATCCTGTCACAGTGGTGAAGACAAGGTAGTGTCGTTCACTCTTTGATCCTACTCCAGGGCTTTTTCTTTATAATCATTTACTTCTTGTTGTCTCCCAGTATTTGTGACTTCATAATTACAAAGGAAAAATAAATGCAGAACAGAGGTCTTTTCATAAAATAAGATGGGACCTAGAGTTGAAAGTCATGATTCTGCCTGGACAGGAAGAGAAAGATAGACCCTGCAAATATCCAAAACCAGGGTACTGGCTTACTAAAGTATTCAACACACACTGCTTACCATGCAGGCTCACGTGTTTTATCATTTAATCCTAACAAAAATCTACACTGTCTCCATTTTTAGGTGAGGACACAGAGGCCTAGGAAGATAGCTAATGTCACAGAGATGATGTCACATCTTTCTGAATCTGGAGCTCACATTCTCTTCAAAATGATAAACACATTGCCTAAAACTCAGCCAAGAAAAGCAAGGGCTGGATGTCCTTTAGCAGTCCCTTCCCAAAGCTCCTAGTAAGAGAGAGTCTGAGGACTTCTGAGGATGTGCAAGTCATCTGGGTCCTGCTTACAACGCGGATCCTGGCCTTCCACCTCCCCATCGGGCTGTCTCTCTTTATCTCCATCTGCATATGGCTGCATGGTACACATGCATCTGGGATGATGCCAGGGCCTGGCGGGGGAAGCTTGTTTCACAGCCAAGCACACCTGCTATCTGGATCCTGCCAACCCTGCTGGCTACTAGCTGGCTGATTACTTCCCTTCAGACCCCAAATGCTTCTCAAAGCCCTCTTCTGAAGAACCCCACTCCATCTCCATCTCTCTCTTCCCTCCCTCTTTCCTTTCCCTCTTTCTTTTAGATCAGAATTTGCTCTTATTTTGCAAAGATTAGCATAATGAAAGCACACATTTTAAATGTCTTGTACTGAAACAAAGACTCATATTCTGCTGTAGGCAAAGACTCTTATATTCAAAAATTCTGTGCTTCTGACTTTACTTATTTACCCTAAATTTAATACCCATTTGAATACTGCTCTTCACACTCATCTTTTTCTTGCTGAGGCTGTGCTGTTTCCCATGCAAATAGGACTTCATTTGATTATGACTTTAATTCGATGGATATCCCAGTGGTTTGTCATGCAAGCAAGATCTCTGCTACAGCATTTTTTTAAAGCTAATTCTCTTAACTTTCTACATGCCCATAGTTACTCCAATCACTGTCTTTGTAGCCCGGGATTTGGGGAAACCCCTTTCTTTGTGTTAATTTAATTTGCATTTTATAATATTTTCACCTACTACATGAGAACATTTTTGCTATGGAAATTTAAGTGGCTAAAATAGCATTGATTTTAGATATTTTGTTCCTATGTGTACCTATACTTACATACATATATGTTCATATATATATATATATATATATATATATATATGCATGCAATATGTGTACATTATGTGTATAAGAGAGAGAGGTTTAGTGTTTTTCTTTTGGTTGTTGTTGTTATTTTGGTTCCCAGTTGCAGGTACTGAAAGAATTATCAATAGCAAAAATGTGAGTTTGTTAGGAGGTTGTGTGCCTAGGTGGAAATGTGACTGGGCACAGAACTGGAGTCTGCAAATGGGTGTAAGGTAGTAGCCTGGGAAGCTGTAGTAATAGACATGGACGCAGCAGGTCTTGGGAAGACTCAGAAGAGATCAGGATCTCATTATTTCATGTGAATTTCTGTCTGAGAAAGCTGGTCTAAGAAAAGGCCACTTTTTCAGAGTAAACCTCCCAAAATGGAGGCACAGTCTGGAGAAAGTAAAAAAGGTAAGTTTGAGAAAATATATGATAAATGAAAGTAAGAATTGTAAAAATAAATTCATCTTATTTCAGTTTAAGTACAATTTACAAATGCAATCATGATCTCATTCCTAGAATGAGCAAAAACTAGATCTGCAGGCTTCACTGTTTTGGAGGTAGGCGAATAATTATTGTTATAAACATAGGAAGTGCAGATAAAATGGTCATCTTTTCCCAACTGCTTTTAATATCATAACTTTAAAGGGAACATGGTTTTAAAAATATTTGGGGCTGGGGATTTAGCTCAGTGGCATAAGTGCATGCCTGGCAAGCATGAGGTCATGAGTTTGATCCCAGGTACAAAAAAAAAAACAAAATTAGTACTGGGCCAGGGATGTAGCTCAGTGGCACAGTGCCTGCCTGGCAAGCGCAAGGTCATGAGTTTGATTCCCAGTACAAGAAAAAAAAAGAAAAAATAGTACTTTGCTTATTTTCCCCAGGTCCTGAATAGTCAAATAATTCTCCCTTAAAATACTTTTTGCTTACCTTTGCAGTTTGTCTCTTTTTCAGCTGTAAAGTGGCTTAACTGTCATCTCCTCATCTATTAATGGTTTATACATTAAACAGGCCTTTTCCCTCCAAGATCACGCTCATCAATTCTATGAAATCATTAGTAAAACTTTCTGTTCCTTTACAGTTACTTTATATTCTGTTCCACAAGTTGAGCATCTTGAAACAGAAGACACACACAACACCTGACCATCATGGATAGATTTCAACAGCAAGAACTCAAACACTCAAGACTGAATGCTGATATTTCAAGGTAGATAAATGAGTAGGTGATTAGTGATTCACTTTTGCAGGATATTTTGTTAATGAAGCTTTTTTCCCTATTATTTTCATTTTTTCCCTTTTAGAAATAGTGTCAAACGAAAGAAGAACAGGAAAAGTTGAATAAAAGAAGATGTTTTGGTCAAATGCCATCATAAAGTCTGTGCTTGTTGTAGTTTGAAAGGAAAAGGAAGGGAGTGTTTGAGATTCAGAGGTAAAGGAAATAGGTCACACAGCAGAAAGTCAGGGTAAATGTCTCATTCCACAGGGCCTAGGTGGGGCTCACAGTTCTTGAAGCTGATTCTTATTGGGGACTGGTGTAGGGGTGATGGACACTTTGGAATTGACATGATATACAGGTTGAGAAACCCTAATCCAAAAATCTAAAATCTGAAGAGTCCCCCAAATCTGAAACCTTTTGAGTGTCAAATGATGCCACAATTGGAAAATTCCACATTTGCACTTATATCAAAATTGGATTGCATTCAAAATACAAGTGCACTAGAAACATTGCATAAAGTTATCTTCAGGCTATGTGTGTAAATTGTATATGAAGCAAATGAATTTTGTGTTTAAACTTGGGTCACACTCCATAGATGTCTCATTATATACATGCAAACATTTAAACATTTCCAAATACA
>RJWT010016896.1:0-19603 GCA_004365215.1 Cuniculus paca | reverse complement strand
ACTTGTCACCTCCTTCTTCATTGAATTCAGTCTTGCACTCCCTGTGGGCTTCAATTCCTGCTTCAGATCCTTCTTGTCACAGGGACCTACCTCTTTCTTTTTTCTCTTCCTCATGTTACTTGGCAACATTGTTCCATAGAGGGCATCTGCCTTAGTCCAGTTCGTGCTGCTATACCAGAATACTTGAGAGTGAGTTCTCTCTAAAGAGTTTTACCTTAGCTCACATACAAGGAAGATAAGTCCAAGACTGGGCAGCTGGATCTAATGAGGTCCTGTGCCCCACTGTAGCTTATAATGGGAAGTGGATGGGCCAGTGGGTAAGCTCGTGGTAGTTAATCTCTTGATCCAAGAAGGGCACTAATCTATTTATGAGGGCCACCTCCATGTCTCCAGAACCTCCCAACCTCCTACACTGCTATTTAGAGGAAGTAAGGTTCCAACACATGCACCTTTGGGGGATACACCCAAACCACAGCAGCATTCAACCCCAGACCTTGGTTTTCTATGTTCTGGCTACCTCCTAGCTGAGGTCTGGGAATGTGACAACTTAGTATTAAAGATGTATTTACTACTTGGTGAGGTGGTAGCAGGGGTGATTTACATATGACAGAGGAGACTGGGCGTGTTCAGGGATGTATGGTTGTAGACAGAAGTGCATTATATTTAAAAAGTCACTTTAAAACATTGTTATATCTCTAAAACCTCCACACCCATTATTTGATTTGATCTTACACACAGGAATTAGGGGCGCTAAGTGTTTTTGTTGGCTTTTTTTTTTTCTTTTTGAGACAGGGTCTTGCTTTGTACTTTAGACTGGCCTTGAACTAAGTAGTACAACATGACCTCAAATTTGTGGTGATCCTCCTCCCTCAGCCTCCCAAGTGCTGGGATTACATAGTGTGCCACTATGCCTGACAAGGGCTCTAAATGTTAAAACCAGAAGTTCAGAAATGAGGAGAGGGAGACAGGAAAGGGAAAGAAAATATGAGAATTTCTTTCAAAATAAAATGAAAGCTCCAACATGAAGAGGTCATACCCTTCTTTGCTTGTTTGGAAATATGAGAAAGCTATTGCAATCAGAATAGCTCCAGCTTCCTAAAGCAAGTGTTTGTTTTGAGGTATTTGTCTTTTCAATCAGTGTCTCCTGAGTTCTAGAAACATGTGACCCAGAGAGATGAAGCATGAGGTTGTGAGTTCAATCCCCAGTGCTGCAAAAAAAAAAAAAGACTGCAAATTACAAGAGTTGGCAGCTTCTGTCAGGCTCAGGTGGAAGAGTCCAAAGATGCTTAGTAGAGGAGGTACCTTGCTGTTAGCCTTGCCACCTTGATAGATCCAAAGTGCTGGCAGGATCTTTTTCTTTTATGGGATTTGTGTTGGTTACTTTTCTCTTGTTGCTGAGACAAAATACTTGACACCCAAAATGAAGGTAAGAAAGGTTTATTTAGCTTACAGTTTGTAGAGGTTTCAGTCCATACTCAGCTGGCTCCAATGCAGGGTGGCGTGGCAGAGGGCAACAGTTCATGGCAGTAGCACATACCAAAAGCAACAAGAGCAAAAAGGGAGCACAGAGAGAAGACTTTCGGTTCCTTACACTGTATGTAGGCCACACCCACTTGAGTGTGGCGCACACACCCATAATCCCAGCATTGGACCATGAGTCATTCACAAACTCTAGAAGCCTGCCTCCCTAACTGCATGAGGCTTTGGGGCAACATCCAGACTCAAACCATAACAGGATTGATAAGCCATATGACTGCAGCCACAAAATTTGCTTTTAATTTTCTTTCATGCAAGCATAGATTCCTTGCCCAGAAAGCTAGGCTTCTTCCAGAAGCTGAAATGAGAATCAGCTGCACGGCACTCACTGTAATTCTGTATGTGACAGTCATAATCTAAACTTGCTTTCCCTAGATCTCACTGAACCTGCCCAGAAACTGATCTGTTTTGTGTTTCCCTGTGTTTCCATTCTAAATCTCTTATTTGTGATAAATCAAAATTGGTTCTGGAGTTGGGGTGCTCAGACATTGGTTAAAGGACGCACAACTTCAGTTAGAGAAGTTCAAGAACTTAACTAACTGTGCAATACGCACAGTCGGGTGACTATACTGTACAAAAGTGGTATTCTAGAAAAGTGCTGAGATTTTAAATGTTTTCAGCACAAACATAATCTTGTGTGGCAGTACATGCTAACTATTAGCTTGATTTACCCATTCCACAATGTATACCTATTTCAAATCATTGGGTTATACACAAGTATACACATTTCTGTTAATTTGAGAAAAAAAAAATCTAACCCACTTCTCTTTTTTCTTTACATCAATATCCAGTGGAAATCTCAGATTCGGCACCCCCAGCACCACTGGTGAAAGAAGTCCCAAAGAGATTCTCCACCCCTGATGCTGCCCCTGTGTCTACAGAACCAGCCTGGCTGGCTTTGGCCAAAAGAAAAGCAAAGGCATGGAGCGACTGTCCACAGATTATTAAGTAGAGTGACTCATCCATTCCTATTGCCAGTTCTTGGCTCTTCTCTTGCCCTTTTTATTTATTTTTTATATGAAGTAAAGAAAGCAAGCTAGGGGAAAGAAGCATGTTTTATAGGTGCTCAAGTAATGTTTAGAAACTGAACTGTTGGTGTTCATTGTAAAGAGTGTATTTGCACAACCCTAGGTCCTGGTGCCTTGAGCTTCCCTACTTCTCAAGAGATAATTCTAAGAGACCACATGAAGTCAATCTGCAAACTGAGCTCCTCTTGAGAGCCTGCTGCACCCATGTCCCCCACCCCAAACCCTTGCAGATGCACACCTACAGGCCATTCAGAATACATACTTTTGCCAAGCTTTGTGAAGGTTTTTGATTCTCCTGGTTTCTTCTTTTGAAAGCATTTGCCTTACCATATGTTTGAGTATGCCTACCCTTCCTACAGTAAAGGTAAAAGGGTCATATATAGAGAAAACAAGAATGCCATCTCCTGAATGCAGTAAATCACTGGAAATCATAAGGAAAAGTCTGGCTCCCAGCTCTGTGCCTCTGTCTGCTTTTTATAAATTGCCCACCCAGAAGCTAGGACATGGAAGCAAATCCATTCACACTTCCACCACACTGGATACAGTGTGATCAGCACAGTGTGAGGCCCGTTACACCTGTACCCTCTTTAACAACATGTGAAACATGTGGCCCGATTGGCTCCTAGGGGACATTTTTCTTTAACATGTGAAGAAAGAAAATTCTGCATCAGAGTTGTAAGAGCTCTCTGTCTCTGAGAATCTCCATCTAATACAGTGGTTCTTCAGATGTCTGGGCTGCATCCCAGGCCTACTGACCTGATGCTGGGAAGACAGGCTCAGGAGAGCACATGCTGTCAGACACTCTTCAGATACTTTCTGGTCCTAAAGGTTGAACCCTTTGGACACACTGATTCTAGGGTAATCTAGTTTTTCAGACTCTGAGGGGAGTCTCATTCATCCAAAGAAGCAAAAGATCAGAAAAAAATAATAAAACAAGCATGCAAATCAGCCACTATTATCAGCTATAACGAGCTATTGACACTGTATGTCTCTGAAAATTCCCTTGGGTCTTTAAAGAAAATTAACAGGAACCCAAGATCTACAGCCTTTGTACTAAAGACTTCCTACAGAAAAGCTTTTTTTTTTAAAACTCCAATTGAGTAATTCATATTTAGAGTAAAATGTTCAAGCTTTTATAATTTAAAGCATTCACCTTGCTACCTTTAAAAAAATCTCAGTTTTAAGTGGCCTTGTTATCGTACACGTGTGTATTCAAAGAAGGGACCTGGCAGTTTCAAAGCCACATTTACTTTTATTTCCCTGAATTTCCTTCACATGAAACACAGATATACCAGCAAGCTCCCTACGTGCTGCTGGCACTCACTGTGTGTGTCACAGTGTTGGCATATTTCCCTTTTCCTAGATTCTTATTCTGAAATATAGGTGTAAATTCTTTGCCTAGTACAGGGTGAAACACATCCTTTTTTCTCTTACAAGAACATGTTTTATAGTATTCACTTCTTTATGCTTACTCAATATGCAGTGTGATGTGATGCTGTCATTTCCTTAAAGAATGACAGGAAAGTTATTTACCATATTCTTCCTAGAAACAATGGCTCAGCTTCGCTGTGGCAGCTGGCATGTGTGGTCAGGTGGATAGCTGTACTCTTGCAAGTTGGATTTAATGTTATATATACTGGACCTTCAGACTGTTAATCAATGTAATATTTTTATTGCTGTTGGAAGCAATTAATACTCCACTGCACGTTTTCCACACTGATGTTCATTTCTAAATCTTATAGGTAGGCATTTGTAAGTTTGATGATTTCCTCACTAATATAACACTTTTTAATGGCAATCTTTCTACCTGCAGTCCTGGAATTACAGTACTCCCATAATCCTTCCAAATGACTTTTTCCTATCAGCTTTAGATAATACCACAGCAGTGGCAGGGAACAGGTGAGGAAATAAGATCATTTAAGAATGGTACAGGAGTCAACTGGCTCAGACACTACCTGGCCCAAACAAAGCAGGAGATAGGCCCCAGTTAAAAGTGTTTCTTCAGCCAGGTATGGTGCTACATGCCTGTAATCCCAGCTCTTCTGGGAGGCCGAGGCAGGAGGATAAGTTCAAGGTCAGCCTGGGCAACTTAGCAAGAGCCTGTCTCAACATAAAATTTCAAAAGGGCCAGGGTAATATAACTCAGTGATCCCTGGGTTTAGTCCCCACCAAAAAAAGAAAAAAACTTCAAAAAGTTTTCAAAAATGGAGTCTCCCGAGAAAAGGGCAGAAACAGTACTTCTACCAACTTCTGAAGGGTACATGTTTAACATTTCATTTACAAATCCCTCCCAAATTTGCACTACATACCAATGAAGTGTTATTTTGCTTTGGTTGTGTTGCAGCCTTTTCTGAGCAACAAACTGGGAAGATTCTGGAAAAACATTGAAAGGTCAAGATAGTTTTTTCTTTTTTAAATGAATGTTATGTCAGATACATAAGGTTTATTGTTGTTTTTTTGTAATTTAAACAACACACTTTTCCCAGCAAGGTTATAAATCATTAACCTTTGTTTGTAGGCATATATATAAAACTAGAGTTTTTTGTTTACCTTAATTTTTCAAGTGCAATTGTTTCTTACACAAACATTAATTACTATTATCATTTTAGCCAGTTATCTGTAAATGTATAGTATGTATTCATTGTCTCCTTGTGATGTTTAGTTTAATTGCTTATTTTAAAGCAGAAACATTAGCTACAAGTATCTTGCAATATTTCTACCAACAATAACATTAGTAGAGACTTAATGAAAATAACTTAGTGTGATTTTAATATTATTTTGAGATTTTTGGTTGTATAAAGTTTTAATGTAAAATGTCCATTACTGAAGGGAAAAGATCTTTCAATAAAAAATACCAACAAGATCTTTGGCATTGATGAAAATTTCCTTTTTAAATTGCAATTTTTACTACTTTCAATGACCTCAAGTCTCATATTTACAGTTTTGCATGAACAAAAAAAATTTCAAAGTGTTCTATATGGTACTTTATTATACTTTTCAGTAAGTATTGGGAGGCAAAAAATGAATGGAAACAAATATTTATTCTCAATCCTAAACTGGAAGTGAATGGTCTGACTGAGCCAGAATAATTCTATAGCCTCCTGATAGTGTGGAAGGCAGCATCGGCGTCAGCTAAGAGCCTGGGTGTGTGTGCTGAGGCTGACTAGCCAGCTGGACCAGGCTAAAGAAGCAAGCTGTGTGAGGCACTTGCCTCAGCTGACAAAAATCTCAGTAATTAAGGGAATATTACCTTAATGCAGTATTTTTAAAAATCAAAATTAATGCAAAAAATTCTGTGATGGATGAAAGATCAAAATTTTAAAGACAGGATCAGTATTACTGATTTTTCCTTTTGCCTCAGGCTCCAGTATTGCTCAGGGGGACAGCCCTCCCAGCCTTCTTCAACCCAAACGTGCATCTTATAGCAAAAGCTCCAGGTAATAAATATGTGCAATAAAGCTTGAGATGCACTGACCTGAGAGGTGGGAGAAGACAGGTCGTTCTTTTTGGACAGCCAGCACCTAAATAGCCTGTGGCTGGAGGACTGTCCAACCCACTGGTCTTTGTGGGAGGCAGCCCCCATGTCCCACCACAGATGAAATGCCTACGTGCTTTCCTGTACGACTTTATAGGTGTGGAACTGATTTCACTTCCAATGAGAAGAGAATGAACTGGAAGCAGCTGACCCAAAGATGGGGAACTGTGAGGAAGCTTGGTAGTGACAGCTGTGATGGGGAACAGTGCCCAGTGTTAATGGTGGTTGTCATAAGTTGAGCACTTAGAACTTCAAGGACAGCAGCTGCACCTTCACCAATTTGAGGAAGAGGGCTTGAGCTATAAAGCCAGGAACAATGAATACCTAAAAACCACGATCTGATCTATCAACTTGAAACTGGTCTGTGTGTCTATATCTATCTGTGTCTATCTATAAAAATAAATGTGTAGCCTAATGTGGGTTCTAAACCCAGAGAAACATAACCAATGAGGGATATATACATAAAAGAGGTTACAGATTACAAGAAATGACTTACCCGATCATGAAGGTTAAGATATCATACCACTGGCTGCTTGCAGCCTGGAAACGCAGGAAAACCTGTGGCATATCTCCATTTATTCCAGGTCTAAAGGCCTAAGTACCAGGAATAATCCTGATACACTTTGCAGGCCTGAGAAACAGGGAGAGGTGGTAGCTTCTGATTCGAATTCAAATGTTAAGTTAATCTGTTCTAGAAACATCCTTATAGGTATACCCAGATACAGTGTTTTACCAAGCTATCTGGGCATTTGCCTAAGTCCATTTTCTGTTGCTATAACTAAATATCACCAACTAATTTACAAAGAATACAAGCTCATTTGGCTTATAGTTGTAACAGCTGAGAAGCTGAAGGTCACAGTCACATCTGGTGAGGTCCTTCTTGCTTGTGGGGAGTCTTCCAAAACATCTCCAGTACTGGGGAGAACCAGGAAGGAAGCTACTCCCCCACCTGTGAGCCAGCTGGCGTGTGGACTGGAGAGAACCAGGAAGGAAGCTATGTCCTGCCTCCATGTGAGCCAGAGTGAACTGGGGAGAACCAGAAAGCAAGCTACACCCCTGCCTGTGAGTCAGCCAGAGCAAGGAATGGGGAGAACCAGGAAGGAAGCTATGTGCTCTCACCCTACCCCACTTCTTCCATGAGCCAGTTGGCACACTGGCTGGGGAGAATCAGAAGAAGCTATGTGCCCCCAACCCCCACAAGCAAACAGCTGATTTGGAGGAACTGTATTGTCTGACTGACTTTGCAAGCCTAAAGCTGATAATAGTCTGAGCAACTATTTAGAGGATAACAATATGTAATATAGTAACTATTGTAGATTTCCTACTGTCTTATTACGATTTCATTTCACTTTATTGTTCTGTTTTACTCTCTTTAAAATAAAACCATTTTTAAAAAAATCTCTAGTCTGCTTCTCTTCCTATAAAGCCACACCCCCCGCTCAACATCCTACCCCTAAATACCACAGTGGGATGAAGTTTCCATCCTTGTAAACCTTACAATGGGGGTTAAATTTCAACAGGAATTTTGGTGGCGCATTCTAACTAGCAGCATCTCTTAGAACACTTAAATGTTTTTTTCACTTAAATTTTTTAAAGCATAAAATCAAGCATTACATCTAAAAAAAAAAAGCACTACTGAATACATTAATCTGTTTTGTTCTCACCTAAAAGTTTTGCTGCTCCTACAGGAAGCAGAATACAGTGGTTCTCTGTAAAAATATAAGAGTCAAATTTATTAACCAAAATATAATCTTTAATATAAAACGATACTATCAACATGCTCTATAGTGGTAAAATATTTTTGAACATCTTACATATAGTACACATACAAACAGGGACGATACTTGATTATTTTTGATTGCCACTCAGTAAATCCAAGCAATAAATATAATTATTTCTACACCCAATAATGAGCATTGATTCCCAGATGACAGGAGAAGAGAAGACTTCTCCAGGAAGTTCATACACACTTTGTAATTGTCCACTCTCAGATCCCAGGATCCACAGTTTCCCATCAGTAGATGCTGCTGCCAGCAACGTTTCACTGTAATGATTGTGGTTATAGAAAGCAAATGGTGTTGCATATATCCTTGAAGTAGTTTCAAATTTCCACTGAAGGTGACCTTTCATGTTACAACAGTAGATAAAGCAATCATGGGAACCAAAAAATATTTCTTGCGCTGATGCTGAGGTACATGGTGAAGAAAAGATTGGTCCACTGGTAGAGAACTGCCAAACCTATAAAGGAAAATTAAAAGAAAAAGTAATTCACTGAGCTGATTGCAACAATTCTCTTTTGTATTTTAGTTTCATGAGATTTCTTAATACAAACCTAAGAGATGTGGGCTATTTGAGTGGTACCTACACCTACAGCAAACAATGGTTTCTGGACAACCGATGTAATTCAGTGGTGGGGTGCTTCAAGTCTCAAGTCTCTAGTACCGCACAGAATTAAAAAAAAAAAAGGGAAAAATGACTGCTTTTGAAAAGGAGTTCCAGCCCCAGGGATATAGCTCAGTGGCACAACACCTGGAAAGTGTGAGGTCGTGAACCCAAAAAGAAAAGTATTCCTTTATACTAGACTTCTATCCCAGTGGTCCAGGTACAAAACACACAGAGCATTACTACTACATGACTGCTTGTTATGTATAGTATTAGGAAGTAGAATTATGAGCCCATTCAAGACTTATTACTGGTATGTTCAAAGACACAATGATTCAAAGATAATGATTCTAAGATAAGACTGCACTGAGTTTTCAAAATGAAATTGGTATCTTACCCTATTCTCCAAATGTTGGGAAGGAAGTAACTGGGCTTAAAGTGTGGGAAACCAGAGATGACTGTCCTTGAAAAGATGAGCAACTATCTCCATTTTGGATAAACTTGGCCTTATCTCCATGTATTGATACGTACTGAGCTGGCTAGGTTATCTCTTTATCCCTTCAATTGGCTTTAATTCTTATGTAGATTGTGTTCCCACTGCATTTCTTGCCCTCTACATATCATGGAGATAATCTCAGACCTACCTAACCCAGCTCATGGTAATCATGGTAGTCACGTATTTCCCACCACTCATTCCCAAGCCACGCCCCTCATGGAGGATCAATAAAACCTGGGAAGGGCTCTGGGTTGAGGCCTTTGTTCTGGTGAGCCACCATCTTGGCTGGACCTAGGACCCCTTGGCTCCCCATAACTCTATATTATGTCTCAGTGTTTTTCTTCTCGCCATGGGTTGCACTGGAAGTGGTAGACTGGAATTAACTGGTTGGAATTCCAATAACTTCTCCATGGGATTATAATTATAAACCTTCCTAAATTGCAACAAGGACTGGAAAGGGTTCTCTATATAAAAGAAGAATTTATGTGTAATAATTTAAATGAGGGTTTGAAGAAAAAAGCTATTGAGTTGTGAATCTGCTCTGTGGATATATATATTATTTACTTATTACAGAGCTACTGTACAGACAAACCTGTTGGCCAATCTTTTGAAGGAAAGACACAAAGGAGAAAAAAAAAAAAACCTAAGTCTAAGGTATTATTTACAAATGCAGAGTAACAGCAGCATGGGGAAGGAAATAGTGAGCCTATTCACAGAATATGATTTGGAATCTCAATTCTATCCCTGACTTGTACAAAATCACTTTCATTTTCCTATGGCTTATCCAGTTAAAAAAAAAAAAAAGGGAGTCACAGCATGTGCCATACACCTCTTCTTACTCTTCAGGAATGTTAAGATGAAAATATATTCAAACTATCTTGTAAATAAAAAATATTAAGTGAAGATAAGATTTCAACAAAAAGTAACTATTGCACAGTGCAAAAGGAACTGTCAGGCTATGAAGGGTAAACATACATTAAAAAGGTTCCAGAATCAAGCCTGACCATCAGTGGGTTAATTCTGTTGGAACCAGGGCACTCAACCCACAAGATGATCCCCCAAACAGCCTGCAGCAGCAGCTGTCCTGAAATGACAGTCACTTGTAGCGACTCACAAAAGTGGAGACTGCGTTGCTAAGTGAAGAGCTAATTTAAGCCAGAAGAAGCCTATCCTGTTTGTTAGACATAAAGTTGAGGAACAGGGCCTTGGCACAAGGGAATGTTGGTTGCACAACAAGATTTTGGGTTTCATGTTAAAAGGTGGGGGCTTCCTCCAACTTTTTAAACAATTTTTATTAGTACATGTTTATAGTACATAATAACAACATTCATTGTGGGAGACTGATACATTTACACAACACATCTCAATTCTTTATTCCCCGTTCCCTATTTTTTAAACTTTTTTTTTTTCCCTCTGGTACTGGGGATGGAACTCACAACCTTGCGCCTACCAGGCAAGCACTTGAGCCACTGAGCTAAACCTCCAGCCCTTTTTTTGGTTTGTTTTTGTAAACTTTTTTTTTTACAGTGTCAGGTTTATTTATTTTATAAGTCTTTATCAAGTTAATTATCATAAATACAGGTAACAGCCAGACTAACAGGTCAAAAATATATAAAACACATAAAACAATTATACTAAACAAATGTACACTTTTAGAAACATTGGCTATGCCTTCCAATTTTTATAAATACCATAAAAGGTATTATAGGATTAGGAAACGTTGGTAAGATTTTAAAAACCAGAAGAAAGAAATGGCAAAAGTATAACAATACTTGGATAGAAATTTCAAACCCATGACATTATTATTCAAACAGTAAGAGATCCATGATTTGAAAAAACTGAGCTAGTTCCAATACACTGAATAATGATGTTTGAAATTTTATTTCACCATCTATCACCTACTATGCCTTTAAGAAAGATATGTAAAGCTGGATATGATAGTGTATGCCAGTAATCCCTGTAATCCCAGCACTCAAGACGATAACCATAAGAAAAAAAAATGTGTAAAACAAAACCAGATCTTTTCACCTGTTCTCCAGAGTGAGTAAAGCACAGTAAATTCCCATCAACACAGCCAATACAAATATACTGTTGGCAACACCGTGGGGAAGAGAAGAGAGGTTTTCCACAGCAATGTTTCCAAACTGTGTTCCCAGTACCCTATTATGGGCAAAAAACAATTCACAGCATTTAAAAGTATTCCCTAGTCAAGTGTCATTTTTAAAACAAATTCACAACTCTCCTAGAGTCAGAGGTTGAACATCAGAAATTTCCAGAATGGCATGTTGACATTAAATGGAGCTAGCACATGTGGAACGAGGCATTAAAATCAGTGGTATTTATGAGACCTAGGATAAAAAACTTCCAAAATGAAAAAGGCAAATAACTAATACCTAAGACCTAGAAGAAAGAAGAATTAAATATGAAACAGTAAGATCTATCCTTACAACAAACAGTAAGTTCTTAATAGGACTGTAAAATTCTGCCTAAAAAATTTTAAAATAGGTTAAAAAACATACACATGAATTCAGCTTTTTTCATCTTTGCAGACTTAACGTCGATTATTTTTAATGAATTATACCTAACCAAAAGCTGCTCAAACATTCCAAATCCAGAGTAAAAATAAAATTAAGACAAATGTAGGAAGTAAAATCAATACAATAATTTTATTCTTACAGGATTTACAGCCAGTAAGAGACCTCCCAGGGTGGCACAATACAAACGATGTGGATTCAGGCTCAAACAAGGAGAAGAAAAAACAGTTCCTTCACATTTTAACTTCCAAATACATTTCTTTTTCTGCAAACACAAGAAGTAATTGGATTTTGCTTACGGTTAACAAACCCATACTTACTACATAGAGAATTTTAACTTTACTATAAAATACATACCTACTGGGGAGAATCAAGTTAGTATAAAGACAAAGGACAAAACTCACTGTTAAAACTTTAGCATTTTATCCTTTGCTTTGCTGGGTGTGTAAGTTTAACATGGTTGAAATCACTCTCAATATTCAATTTGGTATCATGTTTTTCTCACTTGTTTTGTAAAACAACTTTAACATAATCTGAATATACAATATCTCTTAGAAATATAAAATAATTGATCTCTCTACCAGATCACTGAAAATCATTTGGAACCAACGATTACTGGTTTTACTGATCCCAAACTACTTTTTAATGATCAGGCAGAGATCAGTGGGTATTATAAACTTCAAAATGAGACACCCAGGTGAATGTGTTTGTCTGTGTTTCTAATTATTTTGCCAGGACAGAATCTTAGGAAAAGAATTTTACAGCATGAAAGAAAATGAAATTGTTAATAATGGCCAAAGTGTTTTCCTTAGAGGTCTCAACAGTTACAACCTCCTACTACTCTCATCAGCATTCAATGTTATCATTCCTACAATTTTTCTAATCAATATTATTTGTTTCTCTATCTTATGGTTTTAAATTTTCATTCCTTTTATCAGTAGGGTTATGAAACATTTACACACATTTGATAACCATCTCTTCTTAGGGTCTTGTGTTTATGTTCCTCGTTTTATACCTGAGTCTTTATATTTATCTTATTTGTATTTGCTCTTATTTTCATTTATACTTTGAAATACTAATACTTATAATACTTTGAATATAAATGAGCTTTGACTTTTTTATTTATTGCCAAAATTTTCCCAGGTTAATTTTAGAATTTTTATATTTTTATGTACTCAGATCTTAAAATATCTGATATTTTTGAGATGTTTTTCTTTTGTTAGGATAATAATCCTAAGTTCTTTATTTTTGAAAAATTATTTGTGGTAAATTTAGTAACTTAATTCACTCCTCCTTCTTTCCAAATGCTGGCCCTGGCAGCAGTTACCACCTATGCCCTGCAGTTTCTCACTCGTCTACGCTCATGGTCTGAGAGTGACAAGGTGAATTCTTACATAAATATCCAAAGCATACACATGCTGGTCGTGAGATCCAATGTAAATGAGTCCTGTGGTTGGGTCCATGGTTGCTGAGCTTTTGACAGTGTCCTCAGTAGTAAACATCCAGTATGTTTCTCCACTATCACTTTTCAGAACATAAACTAATCCATTGTAACAGCCTACAGAGAAACAAAATATATAGATTTAGGTATGTCCCTAGAAAGTAAGTGCTCTGCCTAAATCATGACAATACACTTCATAAGAACTTACAGTCATTCATTTGACTTAATTTTCAGTGATGTGAATCAGGAACTGAACAGAAGTCACCTGTGTAAAATTTCTACTTAGTTTTCACAAGTACTGTACTATGAAGTGCTTCCAAGAAAAGCAAAGGATACTGTAGCAGGCAGTGTTTGAAGGAGCTGGAGCCAAATCTCATTATGGCTGATATGGGGCAAGCTACTGGCATCGCTGAACCTCAGATTATTGTGCGGAATGTGGATTCATCTACTTCAAGGGTTACTGTATCAATTACTACAATGTAGATGGAGGCCCACAGCATAGGAGGTGTTCAAGAAATGCTAACAATGACAGTTAACGTTCCTTCATCATTTACTGTATGGCAGGTGCTTGTTTTGTTTTGTGTTTTGGTCTTTTTTGAGACAGGGTCTCATTATACAGTTCATGACAGCCTTGAGTTCACTTTGTAGCCCAGGCTGGTCTTGAACTTGCAACCATCCTCCTGCCTCAGCCTCCTGAGTGCTGGGATTACAGGCATGCACCACCACACCCGGCATGGTCAGGTGCTTTTATTTTCTTTTTTTGCGATCAGGTGCTTTTCTAAGGGATTCTTTTTTTCCTTCTTTCTGAGATTAGGTCTCACTATGTAGTCCAGGCTGGTCTTGAATCTGCTATGTAACCCAATATTGCCTCAGATTCACAACTCTCCTGCCTCAGCCTTCTGAATGTTAGGATTACAGAGATGGACCACCATGCAGTGCTCATCTAAGTATTTTGCATCTATTAATTCATTTAACCTTCATAGTGAAGCAAGTGCTAATATATAAATATTTTACTGATGAGGTAGAAACACAGCAAGGTTAAGTTTCTACAGTAAAATTACAAAATTAATATATGGCAGAGCCACACATCATAGCATATGCCCATAATCCCAGACTCTGAGAGGCTGAGGCAGGAGGACTGCAAGTTCAAACCCATCCTGAGCAACTTAGCTATTTAGGGAGACCCTGTCTCAAAATGAAAAAAATAAAAAGGGCTGAGAATGTAGCTCAGTACAAAGGCCCTGGGTTCAATCCCCAGTATCAGGGAGTGGGGGGAATGACAGGGCCAGGACTTAAATCTAAGAAGTCAAGCTCTAGAGGGTACACAACACTCAGCTGCTTTCCCCAAATTGCTGCCTTGTAAGTCAAAAAGCCTAGTTGGAAGGAATGATCAAAATCTACAAAGTGAAAGTCCTCCTGTCCCCTGGACACATGTAAATCAGAGGAAGCAGGGTCTGAGAATGGCTGGTTAGGGCAACTTTATTTGTGTCCACTATCTAGATGGCTCTGCCCATGCCCATCAAATTCAGATTCAAGTAGATCCCAGCTAGAATAGCTCAAGGAGGGAAGTACATTCCTAAACACTTAAGTCTGAAAAGCTTCCATAAACAGATTCCAGAATAGGAAGTGAAACTTATGTAGCTGGGGAAGTAGTAAGTGATAATTAGGAAGAGACCCTATACCCGGAACCCCAGTATTCCTAAGTAAAACTCATTTAATGAAAGTGAGTTGTAGCTAGTAGCTAACATATCTTATGCACTCTTTGTGCCAGGTATGATAGTGCACACGTGCAATCCCAACACTGAGGGAAGCTAAGACATGAGGAGTGCAAGGAAGGGTCACTCAAGCAACTTACTGAGAGCTTGTTGCAAAACAAAAAATAAAAAGGGCTTCGAATCACAGCTCAATGGTAGAATGCCCCTAGGTTCAATCCCCGTTACAAAAGGGGGAAAAAAAATAGAAAAAGAATAAAGTGCCTGGAAATGTACTAATGGACTCATTAGCAATTACCTCACCTAATCCTAAAATCTCTATGATGATTTTGGTAGTTTTAAAATAGGTCCACAAATTCTTTGATGCTCTTCCTTTCAAGAGGTGGGACCTAATTCCCCTCTTCTTCAATGTTTACGAGACCAACCGCAAAAGTGAAGGTATAAAAGTCAAAAGTTCAGGACATAAAAGGTATTGTGCTTCTCCTCGTGTTCTCTTGGGTCACCCAGCTCTCAGGGAAGTTACTGCCATGTTGTGAGGGCACAGCAGCAGCCTACACAGAGGCTCCAGTGGCAAAATCCAAAGATTCGTGCCAAGAACCAGCAGTGAACTGAGACCTTCAGTTAAAAATGATGTCAATGAGCCATCTTGGAAATCGAATTTTCCAGGCCAAGTAAAGCCTTCACCTGCTTACAGAAACATGATACCCTGAGCCAGAAAAGCCAGCTAAACTGCTCCTGCTCAGAAACTGAGATGGTAAATGTTTGTTGTCCTGGGTCATTAGGTTTTGGTATAATGTAATACAGCAAAATTTGTTTGTTTCCATTATTTTGAGGAACTGGAAAAAAAGCTAGCAACTTCACAAAGGTCACAAAGTTTCACAAAGGTCAAAAAGCTTGTGACAACTATAAAGTTAGGTCCAAATCTGGTGCTGTGACCCAAGGCCCACAGTTAATCAACACCGGTTAACTATTCTTTGACAGCAACCAAAACCACCATATGTAAGTATTTTTTAAAATTTAACTTGGTCTTACCAGCATTATTTCTATGATAATTCAATGTAACTCTAAAAGTCTCAAATTCAGAAACTTACCCACTACAATAAAGTTTCCACACACAGAAACACATGCTGATGACTCAATTCGGTCTCCCAAAATCTGTTCCCATTTCACCTTCCCAGAGCATAAGTCAATTGCCTTCATTTTGCCAGAGTGGGAGCCGATGTACACAGTTGTAGATGAATTATCAACAGCTGGTATCACAACCAGAGGGGAGGCATCCACACATTTGCCTGTGTCTGACCTCCACCTTACACATAACTCCATTTTCTCAGCCTTTGTAACAGGCTTTCCCTCTGCAGGAACTTTTGGAACACAGGATGGACCTTTTGACTTTCCAATGAGAGCTGAAGGATTTAAGCTTTCCACATTTTTAGTATTAGTCTGTGGAATTAAATCAGGATAACAGGCTAAAGGACAATGTCCTAACTCAGTAGTATTCACAGACAAGATCTGACTCCCTCTGCTGAGTGCAATAAAAGCATTTATCTCTTTGTAACTGAAAGGCAAGGTAGACTTCTGATGTAAAGATCTTCCACTGACTTCTTCTTGATCAGTGTCACTGAGTTTCCTTTTGGTGGCAAAAATCTTGGTGAATGTCAGGTCTTCAACTGCAAATACTGATTGAAGGATGTAACTGTAAATCTCTAAAACAGAATTGCTGAGAATAACTTCCAGAAGCCCAGGTACTGGTGTACCAACAAGATGTTCAATTTCACTGAGAAGCCGCACAGACTTTAGGGAATCTCCGCCACTATTTAAGAAAAGTGACTCCTCAGGAACCTTCAGATCTTCTGGGAGACACAAAATAGACTACAGACAGACAAGGGAGAAATGTGATGAAGGCCCCAAACCAAAGTAATATACACAGATGATACTATGTACATTAAAGATACGGACATAAAAAAACACCATAGGGCTGGGCGTACAGCTCAGAGGTAAAGCACGGCCTAGCATGTGCAAAGCCCTGAAGCTGGCCTCCAGCACTATAAAAAACAGTAATTAAAATCATTTTCTTTACGCTTGTTCTAAAGTGGATCATTACTATGCTACCAATTTTATCATCAACTCACTTTAAAACTGCAAAACATATGTCCCTTTAGGGCAGTTTTTCTACCTATAAAATAAGGAATGGAATGGAATTACAAAAACATCTGATTTACTAATTATAAAGCCACAAGATACTAATAGCTGATCCTGTTATAATATGGGAATAATATTTATCCTTACCTACTTCATGTAAATCAAAATTACAAGAATCTAAAAATAAAGTGGATAAGACTTTTATCTTGATATTCTCTACTTTTATGGACAAAACTAAACACATCCTCTTTTCAAAAACCCTTTAGAAAAGAAAATTCACATTTTAAGAAAAATTGCTGAACTATTGAGACACATATACAAAAAAATTTCCCTTAAGCAGAAACACATATGTTGTCACTGAAAGTTCCTCTGTAACAGGTAACATTTTTTTTTGGTACTGGCAATTGAACTCAAGATCCTGTGCTTGCCTGAGCGCTGAGCCGCTGAGCTGTATCCCTGGCCCCTTGAAACAGGTAACAGATTATGGCACAGCAAAGTTTGGCTGTCTCACAGCTCTGACAAGAGTATTACTGTACTCACTGTCCCTCTCAGGGAAAATTATGTCAAATAGCCTTTGTCTAATTGTGCTTTAATTTTTTTATGAGTACATGTTTGCAATACATAATGAATTCATTCATGATGGATAGTTCGTATATATACATATCTTATCTTAATCTTTTTTATTTTCTTTACTCTCCCCTACCCTCTCTCTCCCTCAACTTGTGTCTTTTTTTCCCCTCTCCCCTAAATTATGCTTTTGCTCCCTCAATTTCTTTGTTAGGAGCTTAATCTAATATTAGCTTAACTTAATCTAAAAAGAATCTAACTTTTATTTCAATATAAACTAAATAAATGAAGCAATACTACCTAATACCTGGGCACCAATAACATTCTTATCAGGTTTATTAAGATTCTAGCATTCCTTCAAAAATAAATTTTTATTTGAAAAACTGTACCTTCCAAGCTGGGCGTGGTGGCGCACTCCTGTAATCCCAGCACTCGGGAGGCTGAGGCAGGAGGATCATTGCAAGTTCGAGACCAGCCTGGGCTACAAAGTGAGCCCAAGGCCAGCCTGAGCTGCATAGCAAGACCCTATCTCAAAAAGATAAAAACAAAACAAAACAACAACAAAAAAACTGTACCTTCCACAGACACTGTAATTTTTCCCAAAGATCCTCTTTTCCATTCAGCTTATTCTGTGCCAAGTTTACAGAGTCTAAATACATCTTGTTTAACTCAGAGACATCAATTTTGCCTTAATATAAAGAAGAACAAGTGTTTTAAAATAACATCTAGTTTCACTACAGAGCCTTTGTATTTTCATCAGTCGTACACATTCTTTATTAGTCACACACACTTTTCATTGTAAAACTTAGAAATCACATAGAACATTTTGTCACAGATAATCAATTCTGAAGAAAAAATTCAATGCTACCAAGAATGTAGTAAAAAATTCCAAAGCTATCAAGATCGTAGTATTACATAAGAGGAAGAAAGGAGCTAGTGTTTAATATAAAGAGGTAACGAAATGACCATTCTGGCCAGGCATGGTGGTGCATATGTGTAATTCCAGGACTCGGGAAGCTAAGGCAGGGTGATCACTGTGGGGTTCAGGCCAGCCTAGACTACAGAGTGAGTTCAAGGCCTGCCTGGACCACACAGTGAGATTGTGTCTCAAAAAATAAATAAATAAATAAAATTCATGTTAAGCTGAGCAATTACTGCTAATTAAACAATTACTACATTTTGAAGTATATTTTAAATAAAAATGAAATCAGGAAGGCAACATAATGTGGAGAATAATAGTATATTTTTTGAAGCTGAACAGTATCAGGCAGGATTTCAGCTTTACCATGGTGATGGCTAATTTTATGTGTCAACTTAAATGGGCCATGGTACCCAGATTAGACAATGTTTGTGAGTATGTCTAGGAAGATACTTTGGGATGAAGGGCCTATGAGTCTGTGTGCTCAGGACTGCCATACCCGCCCATAGTGGTTGGTATCATTCAATGCTGTGAGGGCACCAATAGAACAAATGGCAGAGGGAGAAGAATTCACCCTTTCCCCTGCTGCACTCTATCTGAGCTGGGACATTTCATGTCATCTCTGGGATTTGCATCACTGGCTGCCCAGTATACTAAGACTGAATTACACCAGCAGCTTTCCTAGGTCTCTCGCTTGCAGACAGAGCATGGGACTTCTCAGCCTCTGCAATTGTGTGAGCACAATATTAAATCTCCTTTTAATATGTCTATCTA
This sequence comes from Cuniculus paca, assembly GCA_004365215.1. NCBI lineage: Eukaryota > Metazoa > Chordata > Mammalia > Rodentia > Cuniculidae > Cuniculus > Cuniculus paca. The sequence goes on along the minus strand of RJWT010016896.1, from coordinate 540 downwards.
AATACTAGCTCTGTTTCTCTGGAGAACACTAACTGATAGAACCTCTAATTAACAAAGTGATTTTGAGAAAATGGCCTGATCTGTTTAAGTCTTATTTTCCTTATCTGTATATAGGAATAATACAACTATCCAGAGTATTTCCTGAAGATTAAGTGAGTTAATTACATGAAGCATTAATGGAGGGTCTACTGCAATAAATATCGGCATCCTTCATAATAATAAAGATCCATGTGGAAAAAAAAAAAAGAAAAGAAAAAAAAGATCCATGTGGCCAGCAAACTAGTTATAAATACAATCAGTGGTATCTGGCACTGAACATTATCTGCTTGAAATTACTTTACCATGAGATGTAAATGGCAGAGCACTGATCAACACAAGCTCATCCGGGATGGCGTGACTAGGAAGATGTTTATGCAGTTCTTTAAAGATGTGATCTTTTACTACATCATTTTTGGACACTATGAAGAGAATTAATTTTTCCTGATTATACCATGTAACGGCACAAGATTCCACTTGCTGAAGTTCTTCAGCAACCTATAA